>LPNX011161001.1:295699-382532 GCA_001517045.1 Pseudotsuga menziesii | reverse complement strand
TCGGCAGTTTTTCGAGTCCTAAACTTCCGGGGCCGTTTTGAGGCCTTAAACGACGTTTTTTGGAGATTCGGGTCCAAATGGTTGCCATCGGCATGCATTTGGCCGACCAAAAGTTGTAAAGCTTAGACAGACCTTTCCGACGAGTTATCGAACGCCCAAATCGGAGATCGTATGCAAAATTTATGACCCCGGGAAGTTGACTGTTCAACTTACCACCTTGGGGCCGCAAACTTTATGACGGTTCATCTTCTAGGGTTACGTTTCGGGACTTTTGGGGTTCTCACCTCATTATTATTATAAATAGGCCCCTTTGGCCTCATTTTGTATTCAGCTTGGCACGAATGAGCGTAGCCGCCACATCTCTTCTCAGAGATAGCTACCACCATTCTAGCAATTGTATTACAGTCTGTTCTATTTTCGCCATTTAATAGAATATGTGTTTACTGTATCTCTGTTATATTTGCAAAATGTCTGTTATTATGATTCTGTATATGTTCTTTCATTTCGTTCACGCATAAATCCGGATCATGGAGCCTTTCTCGAATGGTAGTAGGTGTGTCCTACCATGCTGGTGGATATAAGTTTTGGAGCCTTTCTCAGATGGTAGTAGGTGTGTCCTACCATGCCGATGATATAAGCGCTGAAGAATAAGGCCTACATGGAGGCTAGGCCTACAACCAACATAAAAAAGGGTTGGCTCTGTAGAACTTCCTATGATGAGTAGAATTGAGAGATAGCACCATGTGGTATCAGTGATGATAATGATGATCAAGCTTTGATGATGATCCTATGATGAAGACTTATGCTGATGAACTGTGTCAAGAGAATACCTTCCTAGTTATAAAGAGGGAGCGTTGATGTATTTTTAACTTCGGAATGTAGTCACTTGTATATCTTATGTATTGTATTTCATTGTACCCAGATGTTCCTATCGGGAGAATCATTAATATAATCAAGTCATGTAAAGTCATAGAGGTTAACCCTCCTTTGTTGATCAAGGGCACTAGGGTTATTAGAATTTCCTAGTGAAGTCGGCCTTGGTAAGTAATTGTCAAGTCGAAAACTAGTATAAATAGAGAGTGAGCCTCTCTATTTGTAACACACACTCACTCAACTCTAGTGCATGAGTGAGAGAAGAGGAGCTTGCACAAGTGAGAGAGAGAACAGTTGTCTAGGATCATCTTTGTGTTTTTGGGTTTTACTTTTGCCATTGGTGGTTATTCTATCTCCGAGGACGTTGCGGGGTTTTCTTCTTTATGGTTTCCCCGAGGAAAACTCTTTGTGTCTCTTGTTTCTTGTGATTATTGTTGTGCATGTTATTCTCTTAGATAAGATCCTAAGATCATATTGCTTAAATGATAAAAATCTAACATGATATACCATATATCCATGCACAATAGAACCCTCAAGACGTTCTCTTTGTCTAACAAAATCCTTTAATGAATTCGAATTCCTTTCCACCATCCACATTGATATTGTGTGTATAGGTCCACACAATTTAATATCCTCAACTTGGTGCATGCTATAGTGTTCTTGTGCATTGAAAAATCATGGATGTAAATACTTTTGCATTTCACACATTAGACGAGGAATTTGTCTCTTCCAATACCTAATATATTCTTTGTGGATTTCTTTAGATGAAAGCCACCTACAAATGATGCAAGAAACTAATAGTGATCAACAAGATTGAGGTATATATAATAAATTTCCAAGCTGCAAAACACAATATGTCAATAAGCTATGCAACAAAGTGAACAAACATTTTCATGCATTTAAGTTGTTACTTACCTCATGTATTTACCAACATCATATATAACTTGTTTTATGTTTCTGTAAAAGCTATCTGGGCAAGATAGAGGTAGAACATACTGTAACAAAAAGAAAAATTATTTATTTCCAAATAAGAGACAACAATTACTAAAAAGATGTACTAAATGAAAATTATATACTTAAATAATTACCTTAACGAATGTATGCCAGTCATGAGTTTTAACACTACCAAAATCACCTTTTTCATTAAGATATTTTGTATGTTTGACGAAAACCCCATCGGAAACCTTATTTTCTAAATGACCTTTTTTATATCATTGCTTTCTTTCTCTGTCAATAACCATGGAAGACTAATATTTTGGTCCCCTTTTCCGACATTGGAATTAATTAAACTTTGCAATGTGTGATTGGCTTCTGCAATGTCACTACAAATTTTTCCAATTTTATCTTTGTTAGTCCTTCCATTTAAGATTCACCATACCATTTCTGTTACATTCTTCCCAATATGCACTGTATCGAACAAATGGACTATTTGTAGGTGCTCATAGTAAGGAAACCTACTTAATTGTATGAGATAAATCTTCATACCTCGTGGAAGCCCATTCATGTTTTCACGACATTCAATATTAAACATAAATGAAAACACATTAACAAGAATTCATGACACCCATGGTAGAGAAAATTCAATAAAAATATAAAATTAATAATATTACATATTTATATGCTACATATACAATTTTCATACCATGACGATGTCTATTATATTCCAACTTCCATAGGTGAGGTGTCATTCTTCGTGGTTTCTTCCCATTCTCTTCTTTACCATTGAATTTTGTTTTCTCTATATTTTGATACCTATGATTATTAGGGAGGAAGTGCATGTACTCAGCAAACACCTCCTTTCCTAAACTTCTTGAATGACAAGATTTTATCCTAGGACCACAGATTGGGCATGCAAATTTTCCCTTTGTTTGAAGACCTGCAAGATATATGTATTAATGTTTATAAGCATCAAAATATTATTAATTTAAATAAAAAATGCATGATATTTACCTTTAAAACATAGTAATTTAAAGTGCAACATAAATTTACATACCACAAAAATGTGTTAACCCGGGAGAATCATGAATTATCCATGCAAGTATTCCATGGAACTGAAATTGTTTCTGCCCTATTGGTCTAGAGATGTCACACATAGTGATGCCAACCCATAAATTCAATAGCTCATCAATAAGAGGCTCAATATATACATTCATATCTTTAACTTGGTACTTACCTAATATGTTATTCAACATATGATGTATTTAGTTATGTGTCCCAATATATAAAAGGTGTTCTCATGCAACAATGAAATAATATAATTAATTAAAAAAATACCTGGAATTATTATTTCCAACATTGTGTGCTCTCTATTTGTCGACATCCAATGAGGAAGGTTATTGTTTATGACGAAAAAATACCACATTGAGTAAGTAAAATAAAACACTCCAAATGGATTGAAACCATCAGCTTCCAATGAAATTCTAACATTACAAGGTTCATCTTTAAAAATTGGCCATTTTCTTCAATGCTCTTCAATGTAGAACCATCTGCAAGCATTCAAAGAACACCATCTTCACTTATGTTCTTTGCATGGTAATCGATAAACTTTGCTATACTTTGTCACCTGAATAGTTGTTGCAAGCGTGAAATTATGGGAATATAATGAAGAACTTTGCGAGGCACCTTTTTTGTTACTTGATAAGTTCGATATCTACTAATTTCACATTGTGGGAATTTGTTTTTTGATGCATATTGTCCATAATATATAATATGATCATTAGGAAATGCATTAATAGCTTGATACTCCATTCCAAATTCTTTCTTAATCAAGAATACCCCTCGACATGTGTGTGGTAATTTATTTTATGGTGGTAATAGAAATTCACCCAACAGTCTGCAACATTGACAAAAAAATGAAACGTAAACAATATAAATCATAAACATTGCCTAACCCTAATTTATGAATTATTTAACACTAAAAATAGTGGAAAATAGTGAACTTTTCATACCATGTGAAGATGCAATTAATACATTACATACCTTAGGAGTTGTGTGAAACAAGTGTTTGATAAACCATTCAAAACTTTCAAGTTCACCAACAACAATGTAGCAGATAGAATATTTTTTGTTGAGCCTTCATAAAGAGGTTCTTGGGACTCCTCGAGTAAAGAAACATCATGAATATCATGGAGGTTGTCCTCATCCAATGGAGCAAGTGTGTCTTGGATCAATCTATTTATCTCATCTTTGTCATTTGTATCAATAACGTCATCTTTGCCCATAGGATCATTAAGAACTCGATATTCAATATTATGATATCCATGTTCCTCACCTTGAAAAGTAGTATTTCTACTAAAATTATGTGGCAAATAACTCTCTAGAGGTCTACAATTAGGGGGAATTGTCTTTATAATTACAAAAAATTTAATAACATTAGTGTATAATATACAACACATATTTAAAATGATAAAACATTTTGGGAATACATGATCAGTACTATTGCAAGAAGTACATTAATATGTAATGAATAACATCTTACCGAGGGATGATATTGAAACCCCTCTTCAACATGCCCCTTCTCCTTACAATGTTTCTCAACACTTGTTCTTAAAATTATTCTCGTTCGCAAACCCCTACAATCATTGCAAGGGAAATACCACTTTCCACCGCCCTAAGATCAATGATCATGGCGGTTATTGAAAATGCACAATGATCAAATTTCAACAATAAGAAAAAGTGAATGACCATTACTATGATGACCATTGATTTGCAAGTGTTTAGATTTACGTCGCTAGAGAGACGAACGTGTGTCTTCATCGCAATAGAGACAAAATTTATCACCATAAATATGAACAATCATTTTCGTCACAATAACGATGATGATTGGGGCTAGAATAATTTCTTTTCAAAATTTTTATCAGTTTATCCATGAAAATTTCTATTTTAACTTATTTGTGGCAAGAACAACAGTTTATGTACATAATAGATTATCCCATAATGCCCTTGGATTCAAAACTCCAAAATAAATGTTCACATGTCGAGAATCCTAAAGCGAGCCATCTCAAGATAATTGGTTTCCCAGTATATGTTCACATTCCAAAAGAAAAAAGAACCAAGTTGGTCCCTTCCGGAATGAAGGGAATATTTTTTGGATACTGTGAAGTCTCTAAAGCCTTTAAATATACATTCCAGGATTCCATCACATGGAGATTAGTAGGGATGTAAAATTTGACGAAGAATAATCTCTCAAAAGATCTAGAAAGTGCCATCATAAAGAAGTATATGAAGAATATATACCTCCCAAAAATGCAGAAGACGCTCCCTCCCTTGAAAATGAAACATCAGAGGACCATGATATGCTAGAACCTCAAGAACCTCCTACTATGAATATATCACGAAAGAGAAAGCCTACTTGGGTAAGATAAATTATACAAGAAGCAGATAAGTATGGAGCTCTAGAAGGATCCACAAGAGTAAGCAAGAGATCAAAGCCATTTTCCAGTTATGTAGCTCTGATGTGTGATCTTGTAGATCAAGAACCTACCAACTATGAAGAACTTGTACAGAAGAAAGAATGAGTAGAAGCAATGATGGAAGAATACTAATCAACAATGGAGAATAATGTTTGGGATATAGTTACCAAACCATAAGGCAAGAGTGTGGTATCTTCCAAGTGGATCTACAAGATAAAGCATGCAACTAATGGAAGTATTGAGAAATACAAGGAAAGGTTTGTGGCTAGAGGATTCTCTCAGAAAGAGGGAATTGATTATGAAGAGACATTTTCTCCAGTAGAAAGGTACACTTCCATTAGAACCAGCACGACACTTTCATCCATGATATAATTCAAAATATATACATTTTCATAAGGAAGGTAGAAGGTCATGCTTATGGTGCTTAAATGAATTATATAGAGAGATTGAGAAGTTTCAAAGGTGCTTCTTATAGTTGGATTATGAGTAAATAACCCTTAATAGACTTTTGATATGCACAATTTTTTCAAATAATTTTTTTATAACAAAATTTCCATAATTAAAATAACTACCAACTTATCTTCCATTATTTCAGGCATACAAAAAGGAAAAACTTCAATTGCAATAGTCAAGGAAGAGGGCAGATTCTTCCATATTTCTCATTCCAACTTGAGTGTCAAATACCAACCACTAGTTTTTCCAAATTAACTAAAACCTTTAAACACGAATGAAACTCAACACCCATTGATTGACTTTAGAGTGTCATATACTCATTCTTAGGTTGCAACAATAAAGTAATTTCAAATGAAATCCACATCAATGGAATTGGACCCAAGTGATGGTTATACATGCCATATTGCACTTCCATATGACCCTACCATGTTTATATTATTGACACTGACAATTTATATCTTGCAATCCAATAAACTAATTGTTGAAAATGGAAAACACCTCTAAAATAGTCACAACAGAAATCCATTGCAATGAGGTCCATGAGAAACAATGGCATACTAGTAAGGAAGAATATTGAATAGCTTCATATAGACCATCTATCATTTCCTTAAGACAATGGTGACAAAATGTAATTTAAGTGGGATGGTAAATATTTTACTCACCTCAATAAGATTGATGTCTATACACTTAGGATTCTATACAAGATTACTTAACCCTAAATTTTACCATACCCATTCATCGCATCACAACCATGATAGATGTATGTTGGAAAGGGGTTGGGTTAAGTTTCACAGCATTGCGGATGTTGTGCAAGCTCAGAAGGCATTGTGCAAGACGAATATAGTGCGATAGGTGGAAGATAGACTACTTTTGATTATTTTGTGTCACTTCCTGTACTTTTGACCACATTTTGTAGATATTGGTCATTAGTGAGTTAGGATTTAGTTAGAAGCTAGTTAGAAGTGGACCATGAATGTAAAGGCGCAAGCCTATAAATAGGAGTTGAATTATTATGTAAAACAGTATGGGAGAGGACAAGTCATTAAGTAGTTGAGTATGAATGAAGTTGTGACAGAGCTTGAAGTTGTTGGAGAGCTAGATCTGTTCATATATGTTGATTGACATTGTAGACTATGAACTATCTGTTTTGAATCTGCAATTGGTTTTGCAGGGTAATATAATGAGGTTGATATGAATTCCTATTCCACTACTATCTATTTATCTTGTTCATGTTTTTTGATATGCAAATCCAATGATGAAGTGATTGTGTGACACATATCTATGGTGTAATGTTTGCTACTTATGAATGATGTTATAGTGTATATCTGTTGGTGCAATTGACATGATTAGTCCTATTGAATGATGCGTTATGAATGATGATGCAAATGCTTAGATCTAATGAATAAGCTGATAAACTGTCAATTCCCTCGACCCTCTTCTTTTCTGTGAAAACTTGGTTTCGTTAGCCCTCCATTGAACATCTTAGGTGAGACCTCATCCACTCTGTGGGTGTTGCTAGATGGGATAAAAACCGTCTGGGATGATGCTGAGAGAGATCACGACGAGTTGAGCATCGACAGAGTGGGAACCCTTGTCGACTGGGTTTTGTTGGTGAGGGTTTGTGCCAACAAATGGTTCCATTGCCGGGACCTTCTTACAACTGAGACAAGGGTTTGTGGCATCTAACGCAACTAGAGACTCAAGATTGGATGTGGCACCCAACGAAACCATAAATTTAAGATTGGTTTGATTGGAAGCTCCAGGAGTTTTCTGAAAAAGAAAATCAGAACCATGGACTAACAACAGACAAGTGGCTGGTAGAATATATACATGACGGTCTGTACTAGTATTTTTTCTGTGAGTTTCCCATTGTCTTGTACAAGTAGCTGGGATAGTTCACTTACAAGAAGACAAATTTCCAAGGAGGAGAACTGACATCTTGGACCCCTGATTTGATCCAGGAACTGCAAGAAATTAACAACAGAGCATCGTGAGCTGTCGAGGTTTGGCTAGATAGTATCCTAGAAGGATATATCACTGAGTTTGTAGTCGACACTACCAAATCCTACAATAAAGCAGAACGAGAATCTTTCAATGGACCAAGAGGTAGATTTTTACTATCACTCCAATTGTCAATTAAAATGCTTGTCTGTGAAAAGGGTATCCTGAAGATGCACCTTGACTAGTAGCACTCCGGTGTGTGGAGGCGGTGGATACCATGACTAAAGGGTGGTGACGAATGGGAAGATAAGGGGTGGATGGGTGCAAGTTTCAATGAGACTGTGAGGGAAGCCAAGGAAGAAAGTGGTTATACAAGAAGAGGAGCAAGGTTTCAACAGGAGAAGAGGTAGAGGACAGGGGAAGGTCCTACTGTGATCTAAACGGAAAACCGTGAAGGAAAAACACACAGGAGAAAGAGACTCGACAGTGACAAAGAGGACGACCAGAACCAGACTATGCCTAGGACAACGATAAGATCAAACCCTAGCAGTACCATCCCCACGCCTTTGCACACTACTTCAAACTCAGGCAAAAACACAAATTCCACATCTAGTTGTCCAACATGTCAACAAAAATATAGTAGTAGGTCAGCGTCTGTAGGAAGAAGGCCTAGGATGGTGGGAGACGATACAAAATTACCTTTGTTTCATGGGAACGGGACCGACAATCTTGAGAAATATTGGTTTCTCTGCGAGGCAGTATGGACTATTAGACAGACCATAGATGACGATGTCAAGAAAGGCCAACTAGTGACTACCCTACCAGGGCGTGCGCTAGATTGGTATATGAAATTTATACAGGTTCCTATGGGGACCCTTGTAAAAACATTGGATGAATTCTGGAAGGGACTGATCGAAGCATTCCGAAAGCCTAAATATGAGGCGCATACATTACTGAGCTGAAAGAGATTAAGCAGTTTCCCAATGAGACTGTTTGGGGCTTTGATCAAAGTTTTAAGATGTTGATGGCACGAGTCAGCTTTGATATGAGTGATGTTCAACATAAAGAGTGGTTTATCACAACTTTTCTATCTCATATCCAGCAGCCGCTGATGCAATAGAAGATAGCGACAAAAAGAGAGGCTCTAGAGATCGGGATGAAGTTAGAGGCTTCACCTGTGGGAGAGAATGCAGTTGGTATGAATCAATTCCAGGCGCAGATGGAAAATTTAACGCTTCAGTTATAAGACATCAAGAAGGAAAAAATAGAGGATCGCGATGATATTTGGTGTACTCGGTGTCATGCACACGAACACACCAAAGACAACTGCCCAAGTTTCTGAAATTATTTGGTATTAGGAGCGCCAAACCCATTAAGTTATGATAGTGTACCATGGTGTCACATATGTCAAGTGTATGGGCACCGACACGAAGAATGTAGCTACATGCAGAAGATAGTATCAAAACTAGCCAACCTATATTGTTCCTTTTGTAGATCGGTGTGGCATGAAGATGAAGACTGTCAAGCATATTATCTGCTTCAGGATAGAACATATGATTCATACTTTGTGAAGGGCGAGGATCATCGCACAGTACCGCAACCACACCTACAGCCTCAAATGGTAAGTTCTCATCCTCAACCACAGTATACGCCACCACCGGATATGCAATTTACACCGTCACAACTGCAACCACATTTTGCACCGCGGCCATAGTACAATCAAATGGCGATGCCTCAGCCACAACCACAATATGTTTAAGCTGTGCACTATGTTCAATAGGAGCTGAATCTCCCACCGCAACAGATGGCACAACCGCAGTACTAATAGCAAGGAGGATTTTGTGGAGGATTCCACGAAAGAGGAGGAGGTTTTGGAAGAGGAGGAGGACAAGGTCACGGATCAGTCCAATGTTATAAATGTGGGGTATTTGGGCATTACCAGAGGGACTTCCCACACTTGCAATGCTCATGTACATATTGCCTGGAGATTGATCATACTATTGAGAAATTCCCACAGCTGATCGAAAGATGGTAAGCTGGGAACGTTCCTAAGCTGTAGAACTAGAACCAGTTGCAGAACCAGAACCACTTGCAAAACTAGAACCAAATGTAGAACCAGGATCAACATCAAGTTCCACTTTAGACTCAGGCTGTGAATCAACCAATGAACCCACCATTGAACCAGAATCAACTGATTACTCAGAATCCACTGCTGAACCAGAATCAAGGGCCGATAGTTGTGACGATCTCGACAGAGCCTAGAACAAAGGATGTTGATGTTGCCATCATCATTCATGGAGGTGTGACGACTGGAGAGGATGGACCCCGACCACAAGTTCGATTGGCTGGAAAGAATAAAGCAACGTTTGATATTACAATGAAAAAAGAGACATTTTTTGAAACTCGGGATGAGATCAGACGAAATCTTGGTAAGTCACCTATCTACGAAATTCCTTCTACTTTTGATTCTTTATTATAGGCAGGAACTTCACGACAACATGGTACCTTGAAACAATTCTTTGAAATTTGCTTATCACTGGCGACAGATCCCGATGCCCTTATCGATATTGAGAAGTTGTTGCACCGGCAGAGTAGGGAACTGAAGGATTCCTTAGTGAATTATTTACATAAGAAAAAGATAGGCAAGGATATGTGCATGAATATTCATATTGGAGACTATGAAGTCAACTCGGTCATTTTGGATCTGGGTTCAGATGTCAATATCTTAACAAAGTAGACATGGTAAAAGATGGGGAGGCCAAAATTAGGTTGGTACCCTATGTAGTTGCGCTTTGATAATCAGGTTAAGGTGCAACCAATTGGACGAGTATCTAACCTAGTCGTAGATGTTGAAGGTATGAAGACCCGCGAATGATTTTGATGTGATTGAAATTGTTAATGGTGAAGGATCCTATCCCACACTGCTAGGGATTGGATGGTCCAATGATAGTATGGAGGTGATTAACTTTAAGAAGATAATGATGACGTTCGAGAACCAAGATATTAGAGTCATCGCACCTATGGACCCAAATGAAGGACGACGATATATTGAACCAGTGAAGGATGAAGTTGTCTAGGGATGGGATCACCCGTACAAAATATCTGAACATTATATCCACCCCACCACCGATGGATAACTTGGTTGGCGCAGTGCTAGTTCTATGTTGTCTGATTTAGAAGACGCGTTAGAAAATTGGCAAAACCGCATGCATGAGGTATCATTTAGGAAATGTGGGCTGATCATGTAGTCGCTATGTCATGTCGTGACTGAGATTGTTGAACTAATTATTTATGAAGGGTTACCTGAATTGTCAGCATTCTTAATAGAGTTTGAAGAAAAAGTATCGGAACCACAACGATTGTTGGCGATGGAGGAAGCACTGAAATCTACTCCAACCCATTGGTGGGCGGTTCATAAGAAGAAAATTACTGGATGGGCGTAGTGTCAAAGACTGATGATAGTTTGATTTGTCAACAGAGAGGTTTATCATACCAGGAAGTATGATGAGAGGAATGACCCTAGTAGCCATTTGATGGAATGCTAAACATTGTGGGAATCGCGACCAAAGGATGAATGGGTCCTTTCTTTTATTCATACCTTGGATGAAATTCCAATATAATGGTATGTACCCGTAGAGCTGCGTTGAGAAATAACCACTTGGGAAGAGTTGATAGTCTGTTTCGCCCATACCTTTAGCTTTTTGGACACCAATCCTGAAGTCAACAATGCACTTTAGATCATCCAGGATGTAGTACTAAAAGTTGTGCTAGTCGTATATCCTGTGGATCCACATGCACATTTCCACATGTAGGCAATGATGGTATGCTACAATGTGTCTGGAGAACCTGAGGATGATGACGAGCTAAGGAATATCAATATTTCAGAGATAGAAGGGAGTAGGGATGTCACAACACTAGATATACCAACTGATCCCATGAGCCAGCCACTAAAGATTAGAAAAGTTAACATTGGGAAAGAGAACCCAAAATTTGAATGTATTGGGGATTATTGGGACAAGGAGACCATGGAAAAGATCACCCATTTTTTGCATGAGTTTCAAGGTATATTTCTGACAAAGTTCTCAGAGATGAAGGGAATAATGGGCGATCTAGAGGAAATGAAAATCCTACTAAAGCCAGACGCAAAACCGGTGCGACAGAGGCCTTATTGCTTGAATCCATAGTACAAAGAGAGATTCAAGGTTGAAATTGACAGGATGTTGGATGCCAAAATTATTGAGCATGTAGAAGAATCAGAATGGATCAATCCGATAGTGGTCCAAGATAAGAAAACTGGTGAAGTTCGGATCTGTGTCGACCTCAGGAAACTGAACGATGCTTGTATGCACGACCCCTTTTCGACCCTGTTCACAGATGAAGTACTTGAAGGAGTAGGCAGTCAAGAAATGTACTCTTTCAAATATGGATTCTCTAGTTATCACCAGATCAGAATCACAAAGGAAGATCAACATAAAACTACATTTGTTACGGAATGGGGTTGCTTCCAGTTCACAGTAATTCCTTTTGGGCTAAAGAATGCACCTGCATTATTTTCCTGAGTCGTTGTTATGGAATTCATATACTTCATTCAAAAGTTACTACAGGTAAATATGGATGATTGGACAGTGTATGGTCTAATCAAGGATCATTTGGAAAAACTTCAACTGATGCTAGAAAGGTGTTGATAACATCAGATCGCGTTGAAATCCAAGAAGTGCATTTTTTGTGCACCATTTGGGATATTGTTGGGGCACATCATGTGAAAGAAAGGATTATTGGTTGATCGTGCAAATATAGCGCTCATTTTGAGCTTGCCACCACCGAACAACGTAAATATGCTCAGGGTGACACTGAGGCACACTGGGTACTATCGCAAATTTATTAGAGGATATGCTACGATTACTACCCCTATGGAGAAATTACTAAAGAAAGACATTGTATTTGTATGGAGTCCAGAATGTCAAGGTAGCTTTGACACCTTGAAGGCCAAGATGGCTTCAACACTAATACTTGTATTTCCAGATTGGAACAAGGAGTTCCATGTGCATGTTGATGCATCTTCTGTTGCACTAGTAGTGCTCACGCAGCTGGGTGAAGGAGATCTGGATAACCTGATTGCTTTCGCTAGTCGTAAGTTATCATTTTTCGAGAGGAACTATATGACCATAGAGTGGGAAGGTCTGGAAATAGTCTATGCACTGTAGAAATTCAGGCATTACCTGTTAGGTGGCCACTTTAAGATGTTTACTGACCACTCTTCTTTAAAATATCTGGTCAATAAGCCGGTGTTGGGGGGGAAGATATGCCTATGGCTACTTCTCTTCCAGGAGTTTGATTTTGAAATCGTGGTGAAGCCAGGTCGCTTGAACGCTGACCTCGATCATTTTTCCAGAATCGAGACAGGCGAAGAGCCTACCAATATTGAGGAAGGACTGCTTGATGCACAACTATTCAGAGTTAACATGGCCAATGACTACTATGCTCCAATCATTCAGTTTTTGGCAACAAGCGTCGCACCTGAATAATTATCAACAAGTCAGAAGAAGAAGATGGTGGTTAAAGCTTTTGATTTTCAGTTCATTGCTGGACACTTATATAAGCTGGAACCAGATGAAATTTTACGACGATATGTCCTAATACATGAACAGGAGCAGATTTTGGAGGAAGCACATGTAAGAGTTGTTGGTGGACACTACGAGGGTCGTGCTATTGTAAGAAAGGTTCTTCGCGCAGGACTATGGTGGCCCACCCTACATAATGATGCGACAGATTATGCATAGAGCTGCGATGTCTGTCAATGCACCAGAAAACCATCGTGGCGAGATGAGATGCCACTGGTGCCATAGGTAAATTTGCAACCTTTTGATAAGTGGGTTGTAAATTTTGTAGGTCCAATCAACCCCACAGGGAAGACAACTAGTGTGTAGTATATAATCACAGCAACAGACTACTTGATGTGATGGGCAGAGGCTACACTAGTTATGGATTGCACTGTTGTGACAACAGTAAGATTTTTGTTTGAAAACATAGTGACGTGGTTTGGATGCCCCAGGATATTGATGAGTGACCAGGGCAGCCATTTCGTCAATCACCCAGTCATAGCATTGATAGAGGAACTGCAAATTCAACATAAGAAAAGTACACCATATCAATTACAGGAAAATGGGACTGTAGAATCTTTCAATAAGATCTTGGATCACACACTTACAAAGGTATGTAACACTAACTAAGATGACTAGGATCTGAAGATTCCAGTAGTGTTATGGGCATATCACACCACTTGCAAAAGACTGACGGCGACAACATCGTTCAAATTGGTGTATGGGAAAGAAGCATTCATGCCTATGGAATACATTGTTCCCAGTCTATGCATTGTCGCTGCGACAGGAATGGATGATGAAGCAGCGCTAGAAGAGTGTGTGGCATAGTTGATACAGCTTGAAGAGGCTAGATTTCTTGCAGGATTCCATCAACACATTAAGAAGGATCAATAGAAGGCTTGACATGATCACCATATAAAAAACAAGTAGTTTCAGCAAGGAGATTTGGTGCTACTATACGACAACAAGTTCCTAAAGCATCCATGTAACTTGTAGATGCATTGGCTTTGTCCATATCTTGTAAATTCAATTACTTCCAGGGGGGAAGTTCAGCTGCAAAAATTAGATGGAGCGATGCTGCCAAAACTAGTGAATGGTAGCCGCCTGAGGCCCTATAGTCGAACAAGGTCGGAATTGCATAGTGCTTAAGGCACTGCGCAGTAAAAAAAAGAGAGAGAGATAAGTAGATAGCCAAAGGAAGGGAGCACTAAGAGGGAGTGGATGTGCAAGTAGGGGATTCAGTAGCACAATTAGAAAGATCTGTTGCAACAAATATAGGGTTGTGACATATTCCAAATAAACACTAAATAAAAAGTAGTTCATATGGTTCATCGGACATCACCGCACATTGACGACGACACTGCACCAAGAGTGAGGGGTTGCGCCAAGAGTAAGGAACTGTGCCAAGAGTAAGGGGCTGCACCAAGAGTAAGGGCTTGCACCAAGAGTAAGGGATTGTGCCAAGATAAATGATTTTCACTAAGAGAAAGGTGTTGCGTCAAGAGAAAAGGGACGCACCAAGAGGGCGTGATTGCACAGGAGAGAGTGGTCGGGCGAAAGGAAGTGGATGCGTAAGAGAAAGTGATTGCGTAAAATGGAGTGGCAGTGTAATCACTAGCACCATTAGGAAAACATATCTCGACCACCAGAGGGTGATGACCGAACATCACATCAGCACTCAATGACGTCTGTCAAGGTAAGTGAACGATGACACTTTGTGACATCATGTCTAATAATAGCGAATCCAAGTGGTATGTTGACATAATTGGCGGTGTAATCGAATCATCAATGCATGATTTAGTCATAATAATGGATTGATATGATAATGATGCTATCCAAGTTGAAGTTGGTGTTATAAGAAGATGGTCGGTCACCAAGAGAACACCATGGGGTGAAGTTGTATTCTGTGAAGTTGCAGAAGTGATCCGCAGGACAATTGAAGGAAGTTTCGCTGCGTGAGGCAGTGGAAGTTTAAGGTGAGATGTAGAGAACCCTTGATACAGGGGGGACTTTGAATGAGAATTCTTCCCCAGTTGACATTACAGAATAATATGCTGGTATGCAGGCTATCTTGTCCAAGACGATAGTGCCTGGCAAGGTCATCCTTGGCTATATTTCTCCCTGTCGGTCTGAGGCACAGACTAAGACACCCACGAGGAATCCGAAAGGGGATAGAGTTCTTCCCCCACTTGACTAAGTCTACAAGAATAGGGAACGGGATCAAATTCAGGAAACCCAGGCTCAGCCTAAATGCAAGGAACGATAAGGTTGTGAAAGATGGAGGGATTTCAAAGGGGGCACGGAGGCATCCGAATTTGCAGCTGCAGATAGTTGTCATGCAGAAGGTATCCACCCTGATGGTTACAGTGAGTCCAAATCAGTTCAATGACCGGTATTTGTGGTTGAAGAAGCAAGAAAATCTCGTGAGATAAGAGGTTGCAGTGGTGTGTAGAGTTAAGAAGAAGTTGACTTCAGAGGCAACAATTGCAGTGAATTGCATAGTTAGACATGTTCCAGGTAAACAGCTCACTACTATCTATCTGCAGTTCTAGCTATTTAAGGTTGTAGAGTACACCAAGTCCACTTGACGTGGCTCGAGGAAGAGCCACAAGATTGTGTTGGGGGCCTTTTGGCAAGGGGTTGGGTTAAGTTGCACATCATCGTGGATGTTGCGCAAGCTCAGAAGGCGCCACGAAAGATGAAGGTAGCGCGATAGGCAGAAGATAGACTACTTTTGATTATTTTGTGTCACTTTTTGTACTTTTGACCACATTTTGTGGATATTAGTCATTAGTCAGTTATGAGTTAGTTAGAAGTGGATCATGAATGTAAAGGTGCAAGCCTATAAATAGGAGTTTAATTATTATGTAAAATAGTCTCGGAGAGGACAAGTTGTTAAGTAGTTGGGTATGAATGAGCTTGTGACAGAGCTTGAAGTTGTTGGAGAGCTAAATCTGATCATATCGATTGATTTCCATTGTACCACTGTAGAGTGTGAACTATCTATTTTGAATCTGTAGTTGGTTGTGTAGGGTAATATAATGAGGTTGATCTGAATTCCTGTTCCATTGCTATCTATTTATCTTGTTCGTGTTTTCTGATATGCAAATCCAATGATGAAGGGACTATGCGACACATATCTATGATGTAATGTTTATTGCTTATGAATGATGTTATAGTGTAGATTTGTTGGTGCAATTGACATGATTAGTCCTATTGAATGAGGAATTATGAATGATGATGCAAATGCTTAGATCCAATGAATAAGTTGATGAACTATAGATGCCCCTGACCCTCTTCTTTTCTACAGAAACTTGGTTCCGTCATCCCTTCCTTGAACATATCGGGTGAGAGCTCATTTTCTCTGTGGGTGTTGCTGGACGGGGTAAAATCTGTCTGGGTTGATGCTGAAGGAGATCGTGGCGAGTTGAGCATTGACATAGTGGGAACCCCTGTTGACTAGGTTTTGTTGGTGAGGGTTTGTGCCAACAATGTATGTAATGCAAAACACTATAATGCATAACCAACATGAATGTAAGAATAATGGTAGAAATGAACAACAAAATGGGTGGAAAATAACCTAGTTGAGATCAAGGGAATGCCGATGAGGGAGTGGAGTATATATATACCAACCTTGGAGCCATTGGGGAACCTTGTTGGGAAATAGGGCATACCCGGGTTTTATACCTTTAACTTCGCACCAACAAAAGACCCACAGTGTTGGCCCTTTCGGAAACAACCTGCGAACAGGTTGCAGTCTCACCCGAAACAGCTATGGGGTGCCGCAGAACTAGGTTTCTGCAAGCAGAAGAGGGATATTACTGTACCTTTAGCTTTTAACAGATTATAAATATAAATCACAGAGCTTAACATTCACTTATTTAGTTTTGCGGTTAGATAAACAAACAGTGCCTTGCACAACCCTTTACTGGGAATTCACAGCGAAGTTATTAACTAGCAGAGATCTTTACTTATCAGATATAGAGATATTAATGCATAAAAGAACACAATAAAATAGCACACAGAACCACGACACAAGATATAACGTGGTTCACCCCCAGTGTAGGGGTTACGTCCACAGAACTGTGTTTTATTCAACTTTCTACAAAAACCACAGTTCTGATCTGCGCACTCAGCTGCAGATCCCTTCAAGTCCTCAAAGCCGTGCACACAGCTGCAGATTTCCTTAATCACCCAAAAACCCTCTGCGCACACAGCTGGGACTTAACCTTTTCTTACAAATAACCTTAGCTTCGCATCAATTCATCTTACACCAAAAAGCCTAACCTCACTTCTTTACAAGAGTTCATATTTATACAGCGCACATATTACAAAACCATGGGCTTAAACCATGGGCACCCCGAACCCTAAACCCTAGACTTAAACCATGGGTTTATTACAAAAAGAAGGTTTTTACTCAACCCCGACACCCCTAAGACTATTTTGAGTCATGACTCCGCTTACAACTTCCACAAAACTGCGGAGTTACCAAAAATAAAGACTGTTAAGGTGTGCGCCCCAACAGGCCCCTAAGACACACCAGTGTCCCGTCCCGGGACACTCTGCTGTTCTTCTTGTCCATGGACTTTGTCGGCGAGGAGGGTGTACTGCTTGTTGAGGCTGTGCATAATATTGTCAGCTGCTTGCTTTTTTTTTACCAACTCCTGCAATACTGTGGCTGATGCTTCGCTGGCCTTTTCCTGCGCAAATGCATCATATTCCTTCAGCACTTTGAGTTGGTTGTCCACAGCAGTACTCAACTCAAAAGATTCGCTAATAAGTGGCTGCAGAGAATTTTCCACTTCTGTTGCTCTTTCCCTGCATGACTCAATTTCCTGCTGGAGTTCGTTGCTTCGCTTGACCTTCAGCATTTTCTCCATAGGCGGCAAAGTCTTAATTGCCACTTTTACTGCATCCAACTCTGTCTGTCACTGCCTGATGGTTTCTTGCAGTTGTCCGACTTCGGGATGTTCCTGTAATGTGGTCCAGGCTTCAACACTGTCTTCTAGAAGCTTTGCTGCGTTGCTCACAATATCTAATATTTTTGCTACTGAGGCCTGAATGTCGGCTCGGCGTTGCTCCCTAACCTCTAGTGGGCTCCCCGGGGTGAGGCGGAGTTGGAGCTCTGAAATCCGAGCCTCATGTTCTGCTTTGAGCTTCTCTATTTCATTGCGAGACTGCTGTGCGTATTCCTTCAGCCTGACTAATCTTTGTTCTGGTTCTTCCGCCCGCTGCACGTCGAAGTTAGGAAGACTGCGGCATGTTTCATCCAAAATTCATACCAGTGTAATCCTCTTACGTTCTGCATCCCTCTTTTGCAGCTCTGCTGCCTCTAGCTGCGCTGCGAAGCCCCGTTGCTGACTTATGACATTTTCCAACTGCAGCTGCGAATATTGGTCTCATGCCTGGATTTTCTTCATAATTGCGGACTGACAGAGATGTAGTTTCGTCATGGACAGCTTAGTGTAATCTATCCCAACCTGCATACTCATCTCCGAATGAGACGCTGCATCCATTAATATGAGAGCTGCGTTGGATACCTGTCCTTTGTTATCTCTGGTCGGCCATTGCCTGAGGTCTGGCTGCACAGTGACTGGGGCACTGCTTGCTGAAGTGCCAGCCAGTGATTTCACCGCTAAGTCCTTCAGCTCTGAAACGTGGTTTGTGACACCGGTGAGGGCCTGTAGATGTGTATCTGCAAATTCTGACCATTTCTGGTTGAGGGCTTCTGTGGACTTTGATAGAACTTGAGCAAGCTCCTCACTTTTTAGGCCGGCCTCCTCGACAATATTCTTGTCCTTCGATGCCTTCATTTTCTTTCGGGGCTAGGGTTTTGGCACTTCCTCTGGCTCCGTCGTCTTGCGCTTATCCTACCGAGTAGGGTCTGAAGTAGTTTGAACTGAGTCTTCCTCTTCTTCTTCATTGCCCTCATCTCCACCTTGATTGCTTTCACTCTGCTACGACTCGGTTTGGTCTTCACTGTCTTCAGGGGGTTCTTGTTGCTGTGTATGACTAGGGCCTGTGCCCATATTGGTAACTGGGGGAACAGGAATTGTGGGTTTTGTCCTTGCGTCCTTCAACCATTCAGCCGGCCACTGTTGGACAACCGCGAGGATGTCAGCTTTAGTCACTACATATGGTAACTTAAACCATTGATGCTTTGGGTCCGTGCGGGCCTGGATGAAACTATGATGCATGTTGGCACTAAAATGGGCTGCGCCCTGGTATTGAGAGAACAACTCAATACTGAGTCGAGGAGTTTTCGTGATCTCATACGAGATACTCATCATATAAAAAGAAAATACACAGTTGGTCATCTGCTGCAAGTTTTTATCCTGGGAAACCCACAGAGAGGCGTACCGCACTGCGCCGGGCAGGTCCGGAGGGATATCAACAAACTGCGCCTCGGTAGGTTCTTGCCATCCTACTAAGGCGATGAGGACTATTAACCATGAATAATGAAAGGGCCTACCTTTCTCCTGCGCATCGCGGACATCTTCAAGAAATTCCTTCGCGATATAGGCTGCCCAATTGTAACTGTATCCTTCGGCACAGTTCGCAGCAATTCGGATAACCGGGGCAGGCACTTCATATGGTCTGCACTTTCACATAAGCTTGCATGCTAGAAGCTCAACTACGAAGCGAATATTATGCTCTTGAATCGCAGAAGTGTGATACCCACGTTTGCCCTTCGTCAGGCCGAAGCATTCCTTCATGCTTTGTGCGAGCTTCGTATCCTCATGCTTTGAAGGAAATTCAGTCCCCGGATCAGGCCCCGCTATTGGTAAGGCTGTGATCTTATGGATGAGATCACCATTAATAGGGATTTTCTTGTCTCCTATCCATAAGTGACCGTCGTGTACTAATGCCAGTAGTTGTTTGACCACTATGGTCACCTGTGTACTGCGACCAAAATGGGGAACATCGAGCATCTTTAGCAGACCAGCTCGATCCAAGCCAACAACCCACTGTTTTACTTCCAGCACTGTCGCAACGGTTTCTGGATATTTGAAAAAATGCAGGTATCGTGCTAGAGAGAACTGGGGAAACTTTCCCCAGTCATTGGTGTCGTGGTCGGCATACTTAAGCCGATCGATTTTCCCTGTCATGGTCCCAACCAACTGCACACCCGGAGGCAGCGAAGGGGTGCGTACTGTGAACTTCTTGAATCGCTGAGGTGGCTGAACTCTTGGTTGAACTGGTGGAATATACGGGGGACGTTTCGAGGCAATGTTCTCATCTTCTACAGGTGGGGCTTCTGCTGAACCGGATGGAGGCATTTCGGGATCTTCTGGCATTTTCCCTGATTTCTTGTGTCGATCTTCATTGTGCCTTAGAACGCACTTTAGGCTTGAACTTCTTTCAGGTAGATCATGTCTGCATGGGCAGAGTCGGCGCTGATGGAGTTTCTTCACGGGGTGCAGATGCAGATGGTTGGTTGAAAATGTGCGGTAAACCCGTCTGCTCGAACTCTCTCACCAGTTCCTAGATCTCACGATCGGTTGACATGGATGCACTTAGAAAACTCAAGAAGCTGAAGAATGCAAACATCGTGGATATGAGTGGATTCTTATAGAATCTATCCATGAAATCTGTCATAACTGTGCATTGATGGCACCAAATCGGACAGAGATCTTGTCCAAACAGCGGTATATTTCCCAAAATCACATTAATACGGACAGTTAATACAGAGAACGTACCGGCGCCGCCAAATTTGATTTCTTCTAACGGTCATTTGTTTAGGTCCGACAGACCTTTCCTTCTTCGGCACAGGCAGTAGCGGTGGATGTGCCCTAATACAGACACGCGACACCTCTGGACACCATTTGCGACAGGGAGTCAAGCTTCGACCCACGACAGAATGTCATCCATGGCTTTGATGAGTCCTCTTATTTCCAAGTACTTCGTCAGACATAAGTCCCGACACTTATGGAGAAGTTGGGTCGCTTTGCTTACCGTGTCTTCATCCCAATAATCTCCACTGGTAGCACACTTAGGCTGGTCTTCTGATCCAATGTTGACTATGTGCGCCTTCAGGAACTGAGTCACTTCAGGAGCTGTGACTGCTGGTCCTTGTACGTCGCAGTGTGCTTCTGACGGAGGGATAGCACTATTGCGCCGAGCATCATCCTCGTCAATTGCGAGGTTATAATGTGCGACTGCTTGAACTTCTGGTGCTTTCCAATCTGGCCGGTATTTTACTACTTCTTGAGCATCCAATACCTTAGTATGAACCAACCGGGTAGCTGCATCTAAAGCTGGACAAACTTCATTAGTAGAAAAGGTAAGCACAAAACTATCAACAAGACAATCCCATCTTACAATATCCTGGCGAAGCTCAGCCTCCACATACCAATTCTTTGCTATCGGTTCCAGAGTATGCACAAACCGATGTACCCATTCTTCCTAAGGTACATGCTGCCATGCATCGTAGCATTGTGCCAAATGTTCCTGAGGGTTAGTCTGGCCATCAAACCTGCTTTGGAGCTCCTGGGGCTGATCCATAAATATCAGGCAAAGGAACTGCTGACAAACTTTCCAACTAGGAGTGTTCTTCCTATGGCCAGTCCACCATCTGGCTGCTGTAGCTCTGAATGCGGAATCCAAATTCGCCATTTTCTGTGAGTTTGGTATCTGGGCTAAGAATTGCTCAATAAACTCTATTGGGTCTGTCGAACCATCAAAAACAGGTAAGGGTCTTGTCTGCGAGCTAAGCCATCTAAGAGACTTGGTAATTCTTGCACAACGGTGGCCATGTAGCTCATACAATCTGTTCTTCCAATTCTCGAGACCATCATTTGAATCCATCATACATGAGCTGTCAAATTTCCAATCCATAATACCTTCGGCATTAGGATCAACATAATCTTCGTCCTTCACTGTTATATTGTAGATATGGTCCAACACATCCTGATCTTCATCTCGGAGGGGTTCTGTGTACCTTTCTCCTTGAGAGGGATCCAAGGGGACTATGACTCGCAAATCTTTCCCTTCGAAAGTCATCTGTCTCTTCTTAAGGTTAATAACTACAACATTTGCCATTGCCCACTCAATACCTAACAAGGATGGATATGGATTGATGTCATCAATGAGTTCAATAATTTCGAAGTCTACTACAGTACAGACTCCATCAATGTCTACTGGAACATTAGGAAATCGTCCTAGGGGTACAATCCTCTGCTGATTGGCTAATCTCAACTGTATAGGGGACCAATCAAGGGTAGGTTTTCCCATTTGTTCCCAGGTTTGCTTGGTTAGGACATTTACCTCTGATCCTAGATCCAAAATAACATCAGTCATATCATACTCTCCTATCTGAGCATTCAATCTCATTTCCCTACCAGTTCTTTTGACTCTATGAACAGCTTTTGCCTGGCCAGAACCTTGCTGGGGTTCGCAGGAAGCAATAACTTTCTGCAACTCACTTAGAGCATTTTGATTTCTTAACAGTTTCAGACAACTCTGTAAAAAGGAGGACAATGTACTTACTTTATCCATCGAAGCGTCTTGCAGCTGCGACTGCTGCTGATAGGGCTGCGCAGGTGCTACTGATGTGCTAGAATCTACAAACGCTTTCTTGGCTTCCATGAATGTCTCTTTCTCTTTTTCAATATCAAAGGCGAGGACTTTCTCGGGGGCCTTATGAACCCACACTTCGTCAGGCTGTTCCTCCTTATTCTATATGTGCGTCGTAGCTCCGCTCCGGGTAACAACATTAATGGCTGGGGTAGGTCGTTGTTCGACTGAGATCATCTAAAGATTCTGAGTAGGGGCATTGTTTCTTTCCTGGATCTTAGCTATCAACTACGGGCACTGCTCGATCACATGATATACTTCTCGGTAGTACCAACATGTTGTAGTGGGGTTCTGACAATCACGAGCCAGATGTCCGGCCTGGTTACAGTTATAACACACCACCTGACCGCGTCCTCTGCCAGCCATGCCACCACGACCACGGCCTCCAAAACCACCTCTCCCTGATGCGCCACCGTGGTAGCCATAGCCATCATTACTTTGTCCCTCATTTTGTACCCAATAGGCATCGTAGGTGCGTTCTCTCATGAGGTCATAACTGCGACACTCAACTTCATTATGTCCTACGGACTTACAGAATTTGCAGTAAGGGTTCTTGGAGACTTGCACATACCTTTGTAGTAGATAGCAATTCTCAGGTTGATGCTGGCCAGTTGTTCGATAGATCTCACAATAGAGAACAGTAGGGTTGAACGGGTTTGTCACACCCGTATTCAGGTAATTCCTTACCACAGGGCACTGTTCCTTGTCGTGACCTTCTGTCCGGCCTTGTGTGCACCAAACCTCTTCGCGACCGGTTTTTCCTTTCTTCATATCACGAAGCTCCAGAGCCATTGCTGCTAGTTGCGCTTGGATTTGAGAAATACCAGAGTTGTCCTCGATAGGAGCGGTTTCAATTTTCATCGTTATTTCCAGAGCCTCTTGTTGGTCAGCAACCTTCTGTTGCATGAGGGGAGTTCTGATATGCAGTAGTGACGCTACAATAAACCATTCCTTGTGCTGCGCGGGTCCAATGGGGAAACTGACTTGGTCTAGCAGAACTTTGAATCTTTGATCAAAGTCCCATACTGACTCTCCACGCCTCTGCTGAATCTCTTTCAATTCAGTAATACACTGCGACTCTGATTTTGGATTCTTGAATTCCTTTATCATTGCTTCTTTTATATCAGGCAATGCATGGTTCTGAGTGCTGGAGAACTTCATGAACTAGGTCAGAGCACGATCTCTGAAAGAAGTAACCAGCTGCGCTCTTTTTGTATCTTGATCCGTAATGGACTTAGCAGTCCACACTGCTTCACACAAAAACCAGAACTGCTCTGGATCCTCGGATCCAGTTCCTTTGAAAACAGGTAGCTTAATGTCATCATGCATGTGGGCCATAGTGAATCTAGGGGGGGATGGAGGGGGACTGGAAGTAGGCGGGGGGGAACTTACTGGGGTAGACTGACCTGCGACAAGAATACTCGGGCTAGGGTGACTTTCAGACTGTGACGGGTTCTCAGGGATAATAGGTCTTCGCTGCGAGGTTATCAGAGGGTTTCCAACAGAAGGGGTTTCTTCGGGTTCTGAATCGGCAGAACTTACAGGGGAATACTTGGTATGCTGACCCTGGGAATAGGATCCAAAATCTCTCCTGTACCTTTTGCCACTTCGCAGCAAACCACTTTGCTCGTCGAAGGTATTTTCACTTGCAAACATAGGTTAGTAATACTAACTCTAACAGTCTGATTCAATTAGCAATATACCTTTTTCAACCAATAGCATTTTAATTCTCAAACTAAATGAATTCAAAAACTTACCCCTTGGTCCGTTGAAAAACTGTCGCTCAGCTTCACTAAAGGAAGTACTCATGTCGATGGCGAACTCCCTCACAAATGCTTCCAGGGTTCGCGTTGTCCAGAAATCAACAGCGCGGGATATCTCGTTGTTCACCCTTTTTAGTATATTAATTCTCGCGGAGGTCCAAGCAGGAAATTGACGTTCTTGGAAGTTCGTTCTTCTCTCTGTTAACCTGGATAACCACTGGTGCAACTCTATGTGGATACTACCAAAGAAAATCTCATAAACATCACAAAAAACATACCTTTGTAAAAAGTTGTTTGCACTACGACGCGGATCTTTGTTCTCTTGCGCGACGAATTTCAGATAAGCCTCGTCAAGCCAATCACCGATTTCCTTCACAGAGGGTCTCCAAAACATATCCCTCGAGGTACGACGTAAACCCCTCTTGAGCAGATACTGAGTTCAACTGGCAACAGAACCAATTTGTTGGGCAATAGGGCAGACCCGGGTTTTATACCTTTAACTTCGCACCAACAAAAGACCCACAGTGTTGGCCCTTTTGGCAACAACCTGCGAACAGGTTGCAGTCTCACCCGAAACAGCTATGGGGTGCCGCAGAACCAGGTTTCTGCAAGCAGAAGAGGGATATTACTGTACCTTTAGCTTTTAACAGATTATAAATATAAATCACAGAGCTTAACATTCACTTATTTAGCTTCGCGGTTAGATAAACAAACAGTGCCTTGCACAACCCTTTACCGGGAATTCACAGCGAAGTTATTAACTAGCAGAGATCTTTACTTATCAGATATAGAGATATTAATGCATAAAATAACACAATAAAACAGCACACAGAACCACGACACAAGATATAACATGGTTCACCCCCAGTGTAGGGGTTACGTCCACAGAACTGTGTTTTATTCAACTTTCTACAAAAACCACAGTTCTGATCTGCTCACTCAGCTGCAGATCCCTTCAAGTCCTCAAAGTCGCGCACACAGCTGCAGATTTCCTTAATCACCCAAAAACCCTCTGCGCACACAGCTGCAGAGGTCATCCACGCACACAGCTGGGACTTAACCTTTTCTTACAAATAACCTTAGCTTCGCATCAATTCATCTTACACCAAAAAGCCTAAACTCACTTCTTTACAAGAGTTCATATTTATACAGCGCACATATTACAAAACCATGGGCTTAAACCATGGGCAACCCGAACCCTAAACCCTGGACTTAAACCATGGGTTTATTACAAAAAGAAGGTTTTTACTCAACCCCGACACCCCTAAGACTATTTTGAGTCATAACTCCGCTTACAACTTCCACAAAACCACAGAGTTACCAAAAATAAGGACTGTTAAGGTGTGTGCCCCAACAAACCTTTCAAACCCGCATTACCTCATCCAAATTGTATTCCTCTCTTAGCTTTAGCAACATATGTATTTTATAAGGATGGATAATAGAGAAATTAGGTACGGGACCATGCATAATAAATGTTGTCGAAATATGGAATGAACCATATTAGGGTTAGAAAAAAGTAGTTTTCAAGCATGTTCATGAAGCTAAATTGCTTTAATTTTTGTAAAAAGTGTAGATATGGATTTCTAAAAAATGCATGAATAATAATGGTAGGTGACTACTCTATGAAATGATAGAGTTTCCTTGAATCACATAGGAGAATAGTAAATACTAATTGACAACATGTCCCTTCCTCTTTTTGTTTTTTGTTTTTTGGCTCTTTAGTTCAATTGATCCAAATCCATCTCAAGAAGAAACAATGGTAGGTCCCAGTGTTGCCACCCTCATCTTGAAGGATGAGCTGGACATAGTGATACCCACGATCCAAAGCTTGGAATTTCTGGAAATGTGGAGACCTTTTTTTGAGCCCTATCACCTCATCATTGTGCAGGATGGGGATCCATCTAAGACCATTAGCATGCCCTAGGGATTTTATTACGAATTCTTGAACACTCTTCACTTGATTTTTATTGAAGTAATGAAAACAGATCCATTGGTCCTCTACATAACTGATAGGGTAGAATTGAGACAATGAGGGTTTTGAAATCCTCCCACTTATTTACTAAAGGATCACCCTCCTTCCTAAGTGCCTATGTGTGGATTTCTCACCAAGCTAATGCATGAAACTCTAATTTCATTAAAGCAAATGAATTTTTATGCTCCTCACATGTTTGATGGATACTAAAATAGACCTCGAATTGCTACAACCAATGATTCAACTTTAAAGCATCAACATCACCTTGGTACAAATTGATATCAATTTTTGCTTCCATCTTAAATAAATACTGGGAATAGGTAATGGCACTAGAACTGAGATTCTCTTTCTCAAACTCTTTCCTTGGTTCCTTTTCTAGGTCCCTATATCTTCCGATTTATCCTCTCATCCAAAATTTGAGTTAGAGCCTCCAAAATCACTGAAAGGTACAAACTTGCTCTCCAGAGATGCCATGAGAATTGACATGTTATGTGAGATATCAGTGAATTGTATTTCCATATTTGTAAATCATTGCTCTTAATATCCCACCACTTCTTCACCAAACTTTTCTTCCATGGCTAGGGTTTGAAGATTTTTTCTTTGTTCTTCCACTAGATCCTACAATTTCCCACAAAACTACAAAGAAAACTGCTCTTATACCAATATGATTTATAAATTGTCGTGGATATTCCACTAGAACAGATTGTCACAATGGATCTTAGAATTTAGTTATTTTTATTACCTTATTCCCATTAAGTGCATAAGAAACTAGAATTAGAAGAATAATAACTAAGCAAAGAAAAACACAATCCACATAAATAACACAAGATTTACCCCGGGAAAACCCACGCTTGGGAAAAACATAATTAAAAATGAGGACTATGCCTTGCTCTTTTATATAGAATGAAAATATAAAGAAAGTGGTTGTAACACCCTAGTTTTGACCTCGTGGTATTAAATTGCATATGATGTAAATATTGTATTAAATCATGGTGTGGAGCTCAAGGCAAAGGCCCCACCATGGGTTTAGTATTTTATGTTTTGACAATTAAAATGAATGCCGATAGTTTATGTGCTATCCAGGCACAATGTGTTTTGAGACATCATGTAAAATGCAAATTAATAAAATTGCCACAACTAGCTATGCGCCGCAACATTAAAGAGATGGGGGTATGATTTCACAAGGAATAGGGGGGGAATAATCAAACCCTTGAGCCAATGGGGAAAACTTGTCAAGTTGTCAATCACCCATTTTGTCCTTTTGTGCCTAGTCATTAGAAGTGGCTGGGGAAGTTATTCCTTGGGATGGGAAAGGTATGGAGGTCAAAATCGAATTTGGGAAGCCACCCATTTTTGGAAAATATGTTTTTGAATTGTGGGGAAAGTAAATGCTTGTTAATGCATGCCCAAGACATTATTCACCCATGACTTTCATTTTTCACCCATCCTCATGGATTTTTGGCTCTCTCATGCAACAAGAAGGTGACTGAGCTCTCTCTCTCTCCCTCACGATTTGATGTTGTTTCTTCACTTCTCCATGCCAAGAATTCATTTTATGTGCTGTTGGGTGAATGGGAAGAAAGGAGCCACGATTTTGGGGTTTAAGAAGGCCGTTTTCCCCATTGTGAGCAAGTTGGGAGCTTCCCTCATGTTTTCCTGCATCTTTTCCTATTTTCTCCAAGCTGGGAAACTCGTTTTTGGGTTGTCGGTGAATTGGAGAAGAAACCCATGATTTTTGGGTGGTTGTTGAGTCTGTTTTTTCCCACATGAAACCCCTAGAAGTTTCTAAAAATCAAATTGCTATCAGAAGGATGTTTTCCCCATTTTACTGGGTTGTTTGAGGTTGCAAGATTCGTTTCTGGTAATGCCCAGCGGATGGGAGAATAGATCCACGATCTGAGGGTTTGATGAGGCCATTTTTACCTCTGGTAAGCCCAAGAATGTTTCCTGAAAAAGTATTTGCTCATGCAGGGTTGTTTTTCCCTCAGCCATTTCATTTTGGTTGCTCATAAATTTTTTGTTCATATCCAAAAGTTGTGTGTGGTTGTGTTTGATTAATTAGTTGACTGTGTGTTTGATGCAAAGTGTGGTTTGGTTGAGTAAGTCCAAGGAACCCATCTGTTAAATGGTTGTCTGTGCTTGATTAGAAGGTTGGATTGGCTTGGTAAGCCCAAGGAACCATATGTTAATTGGATGACTGTGTGTTTAATGTATGGATTGACTTGGTTGAGTAAGTCCAAGGACCCCTCCATGTTATTGGCTTGTTTCTGTAATAGTATGTGAAACCCAACGATGTGTTGGATTGACTGTGAACATATGGTTTTGGCTATGTGTGAGCCCGTTGTTCCCTAGTGCCTTGTGGAATCATGCCCAACTCGGGGGTGGAAGTGATGCTGAGAGATTAATGAGCACACTGGCATGTGGATGGGTGGAACGTTGCAGTGACATAGCTAGTTGTGAGCCAACTTCTTTCAAGATAAGTATTCCCGTGCTTAATCTCTGCAAACTATTTATTTTATGAATTAATGTGAACACATTGAATGTTTGAATGAGTGAATTTTGCTTCCGTTATAGAATGCATTATGCATTTGTGTATATATTTATGTTCAATGCATTTTATTTATATTTTTTTTATGTTCATGGGGCTATTTTTTCCATTGGACAATAGCAGTGTGTTGATCGCATCCTCTCCATTGTTGGTATGAGGGGTGGGGATGTGACGGTGGTGCTCTATATGGAGTTAATAATGACTCTGCGACTGGAATGTCTACTATAGGATATCCTAATTCATATTTTCTACTCTAATATGCACTCCCGAGCTATTGCTCAACTATGGAACAATACAATGACATCAAAATAATGGGTCCCCTTCTTTTCCTAACAATTCGGTATTTAACATACCTTGATAGTTGTTTAGGGTTAATTTTAGGGTTTTTGCATGCCTTGATTGTTGATTAGGGTTAGTTTTTTGGACCTTGTAGAATATTCTTGAATGTTCACAAGTGACTAGTTACACATGTATGAGAGATGAGATCTACTATGGAATCCACTTGGTTCCATGGTGGTCAACTTGTGGGAGGCATAACTTCTTCGTACAGACTCCGATTTAGGCAATTCTTGCATAGTTGAAAAGGTATCAAAGTGTAGAATAGTGTCGAGGGGCATGGAAAAAGTGATGAACTTTTGACCCCAAAAACCATCATTTAAGCCCTCAAATACGTGTCAAAATGTTATGGAACACAAATCTACAAAGTGATACCTTCCCTTAAAATGGGCCCTGCAATCCAATTCAACGAGTCTTTCCACCTAGAAATAACTAAAGTATAATATAAATTATATATTGATCCATTTAGAATCATAAACACCCCTTACTTTCTTTAAATAGTTTATTGCATCATATGTTGTTTTCCCTTTTCTGTCACAAAATTTTATGTGCTTTGGGGCATTGGAGGCCCCGACCTTTTTGAGTCACATAAATCACAAGTTTCTCTAAACTATAGTCTATAATTTTGTCTAGAATTAATCTGAAAAAGGACTGTCCAACATTCTTGTAATGTCTACATCTTCAAAATACTTAGATATACCATTCTTTTTTACAACCACGTGATTTGTAGATGATGTGTACTCTCTATTCTTTGGAATGTTTAATGTTTATAACAACATTGCAAACATGAAAAGGGATTCATATTTCAAGAGGGATAAAACTTCATGTATAACCCAATAAACCGATTTCACAATTGTGATGACTCTTTCCTCGTTCCTATCATTAGTGCATGCTATGTGTTATGTAACAGGTTTTGCTTTCCTTTGAATTCCATATATCCAATTTGGTTCTAAAAGTTTATGGAAGTTTGAATTGACATGAAAAACTAGTGAATCATATTGCATGGTAGATAAACTAATGCTAATTCCCCATTGTTTAGTTTCCTTCCGTGTGTCATAATATATGCATTTCATCACTATTTTTCCTTCATGTTTTGTCTCTTTAAACCACTTATACTTTGTTTTCCATTCCTTGTAGATCTACATTGAAAAATGGTGCATGATATGGTTGAAGTAGATCTACATTGAAAACTGGATGTAGGGCAAGGCATGCAGGAATTTCGAGCAAGCGTTTTCTCCAATTTGTTTAAGGATACTATATGGACCATATCGCAGAGGTTTCATCTTTCTGTATGGAGAAGTGAAGCGCTCCTTATTTATATGTAACCAAACCTAATCCCCAATTTGGAATGAATGAGGAATACAATGCTTATCGTGTTGGGACTTAGATTTTGCATTTACTCATTGCAACATTTCTTGTGCTTGCTTGTGGATGTTGTAGATTTGATCTCTGAACTTCAATTTTTTTTCCACTTCTCTTCCTTCGAAGTTGGTGTCTTTAGACTGTGTCGAGGAACTGATTAAGTCAATAGGCATTGAGGGCTGTTATCTATAACAGATCTCAAAGGAAATCTTTCCTGTAGAGCTGTGTTGAGCACGATTGTAGTTGTGTTGTATGTATGGAAGGTTGTCATCCCATGTTCGACGATGATTGTGGTTGTACATGCGAAGCAATTGTACGACTAAGTGATTTACAACTTCCATCTGTCCATCTGTCTGCGGATGGAAGGTTATCTACAAAGAAAGTATCATGTTGAGTTATTGCAAAAGATTTTTCCAAAAGGTGATGACAAATCTAGCATCTCTGTCAGAAATAATGGTCGTTGGGAGGCCATAATGTTTCCACACATGTTTAATGAAGAGTTGAGCAGTCTGATGTGTTGTTGTAGTCTTCTTGCATGGTATGAGTATTTAGCCATCTTCGAAAATCTGTCGAATGCTACTAATATCCCATCATGCTGATGTTTGGTAGTAGGATATTTCGTCAAGTATTCCAAAGAAATAGATTCCCATGGTCGACTAGGAACTAGAAGGGGTGTGTACAGTCCTTGTTGTCGATTCGATGGTTTAGCAATGGCACAAACCACGCATGATCGAATGTACTTTTGGAGGATAACAAGTGTTTTTGATGTCATATTTAAGTGAATGCTAGTAGAAATACTTTTGGAGGATAACAAGTGTTTTTGATGTCATATTTAAGTGAATGATAGTAGAAATACTTTTGGAGGATAACAAGTGTTTTTGCAACTCCAAAATGTCCTGTAGTATTGCTGTAGTGCACATCCCAAATGAGCTTCTGTCGGTGCTCATCAGTCGATAAATGAAGTTGTCCAAGCTTGTATGGCAAGGTGTCTTTCAAGAAGTATTCGGTAGTAGACAACGTGTCGGTCTGAAGCTGTTGATATATTGCAGAAAATTCGTCATCTACCGAATACAATTGTGGCCAAGTAGTGGTGTCATAACCCTGCATACTCATTACTGTAGACAGTAGAGTAATGGGTGGTCTGCTGAGACAATCAAATTCAGCATTGGATTTTCCTTTCTGATACTTAATTACCAACTAAAATTATTGTAGGTAATTAATCCACTTGAGGTGTCGAGTTGTCTGTAGTTTCGAATGGGACGGAGTGAACTGCAAAGGTTTATGGTCAGTGAGAATGAACGTTTCCTTGCCAAGAATGTAGTGTATCCATTGCTTAAGAGCTTGCACAATGGCGTACAGTTATTTTTCACATGTCGAGTACCTTCTAACTGTGTCACTGAAAATATCTGAATGAAACGTGGCTGGGTGACCTAATTGAGTGATCACTGCATTGAGGGCATATGAAAATTAGATAACACAAGTACTGGTACAGTACAAAGCTTGTTTTTTAACTGTTCAAAATCTTGTTGTTGTGTCGGTGTCCATTTGAAGACAATTTTCCCATTTCCTTTCATCAGTTGATTCAAAGGCCATGCGATGTGACTAAAGCCAAGTATGAATCGTCGATAGAAATTTGCTAAACCAAGAAAACTTCTTAGTTCATGAATGTTTTGAGGAATATGCAATCTTTGAGGATCTGTACTTTTTTTTGGTCGACATGAATGCCTATAGAGTCAATTACATAAAGAAAATATTTGATGTTGGTCATCACAAATGAGCGTTTGTCCATGTTCATATATAGTCAATGTTGTTGGAAAGTGTCGAATACTTGTTGAAGATGTTTGACATGTTCTTCCCATGATTGAATGAAAATCAAGATATCATTGAGATATACAATGACACCTTTACCGATGAAAGGTCGTAGAAGGTCATCCATATATCTCATGAAGGTTGCAGGTGCATTGGTTAAGCTGAAAGGCATGAAAAACCATTCAAACGATCCTTCCTTGGTCTTGCAAGTCATTTTCCATACATCAATGGACTCGATTGGAATCTGGTGGTATCCCGACTTTAGGTCGAGTTTTGAAAATAACTTAGCACCTTTTAGATTGTCGATGAGTTCATCTATCTGTGGAAGTGGGTCTCTGTTCTTCATTGAAATTTTGTTGAGATCCTGATAGTTGATGCACATGCACCAAGTCCCGTCTTTCTTTCGAAGTAAGACGACTGGAATTCCAATGGGCCCTACAAGACAATTCATCCCTACCCTTAAAATGGGCCCTGCAAGACAATTCATCCAATCTTTCCACCTAGAAATAACTAAAATAGGATATAAATTATATATTAATCCATTTCAAATCAGAAACACCCCTTACTTTCTTTAAATAATTTCTTGCATCATATGTTGTTTTCCCTCTTCTGTCACAAACATTTATCTGCTTTTGGGCCATTGGAGGCCCCAACCTTTTTGAGTCTCATAAATCACAAGGTGTTTCTCTAAACTGCAATCTATACTTTTGTCTAGCATTATTGCAAAAAAAGGACTATCCAACATTCTTACAATGTCTACATCTTCAAGATACTTAGATATAACAATTTTTTTTGACAACCATGTGATTTGTAGATGATGTGTACTCTTTATTCTTTAGCATGTTTAATGTTTATAAAGACATTGCAAACAAGAAAATGGATTCATATTTTGAGAGGGATAAAACTTATTGCATAACTCAATAAACTAATTTCAAATTTGCGATGACTCTTTTCTCATTCCTATCATTAGTGCATGCTATGTGTTCTATAATAGGTTTTGCTTTCCTTTGAATTCCATATATCCAATTTGCTTCTAAATTTTATGGAAGTTTCAATTGGCATGAACAACTATTGAATCATATTACATGGTAGAGAAACCAATGCCAATTCCCCATCGTTCAGTTTCCTTCCTTGTTTCATAATATATGCATTTCATCACTATTTTTCCTTCATGTTTTGTATCTTTAAACCACTTATACCTAGTTTTCCATTCCTGGTAGAACTTTAGTTTTACTATCAAATTTATTTTCAATTGAGTGCTAGGTTCTCCCCCTTGAAATTCTTCAACACATTATTCATTATAAACCAATATATCTATCTTCATTCAAATTAAAATTATGCCCATCTTTATTCAATGATGAAACTCGTAATGTAGTAGACCATCCAACAAACCTTTTGATAGAAAATTGGTTCTCATTTCTTTAATACGGTTTTTGATATAATACATATATAATTGAAAGTTGAAAGTAATTTGATAATTTGATATTGGATAAAGTATTTCAATTTCATATTATATCTTCATTTTGTATGAGAATTCCATAAAATCCACATGCAATAACCTTAAGGCTTCAACAATGAATTATGAAACCTTTACAAGGATTCAACATGAGTGATATAGTTCAAAATATATACATTTTCATAAGGAGGGTAGAAGGCCACTTATGGTGCTTAAGTGAATTATATAAATAGATTGAGAAGTTTAAAAGGAACTTATTATAGTTGGATTACGAATAAATAACCCTTAATACACTTTTGATATGCACAAATTTTTCAATAAAAACTATTTTAACTAGATTTCCATCAGTAAAATAACTTCCACCATCTCTTCTATTATTTTGGGCATACAAAAAAGACAAAAACTTAATTGCAATAGTCGAGGGAGAGGGTGGATGCTTCCATGTTATTTCTTATTCCAACTTGAGTGTCAAGAACCAACCACGCGTCTTCGAAAATTAACTAAAACCTTTTGTTATAAATGAAACTCAAACACCCATTGATTGACTTTAAAGTGCCATCTACTCATTATTAGGTTGCAACAATAAAGCAAATTCAAATGAAATTCACATCAATGGAATTGGACCCAAGTGATGGTTATACATGCCATATTGCACTTCCATATGACTCTACCATGTTTATATTGTTGACACTAACAATTTCTATTAGCCAATCCAATAAACTAATTGTTGAAAATGGCAAAGACCTCTAAAATAGTCACAACAGAAAGCCATTTCAATGCGGGTGATGAGAAACAATGGCATAATAGTAAGAAAGAATATGAAATAGCTTCATGTATACCTTATATAATTGCCTCAAGACAATGGTGACAAAATGCAACTGAAGTGGGATGGTAAATATTTTACTCAGCTCAACAAGATTGATGTCTATACACTCAAGATTCTATACAAGATTACTTAACCCTATATTTTACCATACCCATTCATCGCATCTGAACCACAACAGATGTATGGAAAAAATACACTACAATGCATAATCAACGTGGATGTAAGAATAATGGTGGAAATGAACAACCCAATGGTTAGATAACCTAGTTTGAGAATAAGGGAACACCACCTATGAGGGAGTGGAGTATATAAATACCAACCTTGGAGCCATTGGGGAACCTTTCAAACCTTCATTACCTCATCCACATTGTATTCCTCTGTCATCATTGACACCAAGTGTATTTTGCAAGGATGGAGAGTAGATAAATTAGGGAGGGGGCTATGCATATGAAATGTATTCCACTTCCGTGGATGGTAGGTCGAGCAAACCGTCAACCGAACATCCAAGCCAGAACATGTCTCAACGGAATTGAACCCGGGTAGATGGAATGAAATCCATCTAGCCCCACCAACGGACCACCGTATCTTGGACAAACACTAGTTGTCAAGCATGTTTAGGAAGCTTAATTGCTTTAATTTTTTTATAAAGTGTGAATATGGAGTTCAACAACATGAATGAATAATAATGGTAGGTGACTACTCCATGAAAGGTCAAAGTTTCCTTGAATCACATAGCCCAATATTTAATACCAATCAACAACATGTTTCTTCCTAATTCAATACAATGAAGTTTAAATTTTTAATTCATAGTTTAATAAGCATTAGCAATCTTTATACTTACCTGTTAAATTAACAATTTTAAAAGTTAAATCTACATCAATAATGACATTTATTTTAAAATTGTTTATATATAACAATTAAATAAAATAAAAATGGACAAATAAGAGTCAAGTTTTAACCCATTGCACCATTTCAACGCTTGAAAAAAAGACACTTTTAATTTATATAGATATATATTAAAAGATTAAATGTGACGCCATGACATAGGGAAATCATTAACATATAAAATTGGTAAAATCCAATTTTTCAAGGCGTTCAATAAACATTCATAGCAATACATTTATTGCTGTTGTTGAAGATATCAACCCTTCTATCAATTCTTATGATTAACGTCCTACATCCAACAAATATCTTAACATTATTGAGAGATACTTATTGCTAACCCTTTTCTAATTATGTTATTAAGTTAATTATGTTATTAACTATCAACTTAAGTTCACCGGATTTAGGAAGTTCGCAGGCCTTGGACGAGATCTGGCACCCTTCCCTCAAAAGAAGGGAGCTGGCAAAGCTCCACTACGGAGAACTTTTCCGGAAATTTGGGAAAAGCGTGAATCCCCATATAACAAATATTCTGACCATCTCCTTGGTGGGCCTGCTCCTCCATATACTATATATAGTTGAATAAACAAACTTAACCAAACCAAAGCTGAGAGTGAAAAGTTCTTTCTCGTTGTGTGGGTTTCATTTTCTTACGTTTCTCCCTTTTTGGCACTTAGGCAGCTGATCCAAATCCGTCTCAAGAAGCAACAATGGCAGGTCCCAGCGCTGCCACCCCCATCCTGAAGGACGAGCTGGACATAGTGATACCCACGATCCGGAGCTTGGATTTTCTTGAAATGTTTTAGGCCTTTCTTTGAGCCCTATCACCTCATCATTGTGCAGGATGGGGATCCATCTAAGACCATCAGCGTGCCTGAGGGCTTCGATTACGAACTCTACAACAGAAACGATATCAACAGGATCCTCGGCCCCAAGGCCTCCTGCATCTCCTTCAAGGACAGCGCCTGTCGTTGCTTCGGTTACGTGGTCTCCAAGAAGAAATATATCTTCACAATTGATGATGATTGCTTTGTAGCCAAGGATCCCTCAGGCAACGAAATCAATGCTCTCCATCAGCACATTATGAATTTGCTCTCCCCTTCAACCCCGTTCTTTTTCAATACACTGTATGATCCATACAGGGAGGGAGCAGATTTTGTTCGTGGATACCCGTTTAGTCTTCGCCATGGAACACCCACCGTAGTTTCGCATGGCCTCTGGATGAATATCCCTGACTATGATGCTCCCACTCAGCTTGTCAAGCCCTTGGAACGCAACACCAGGTATGTTGATGCAGTTTTGACAATTCCAAAAGGTACTCTCTTTCCTATGTGTGGGATGAATTTGGCCTTCAATCGGGACTTGATTGGCCCTGCAATGTATTTTGGCTTGATGGGTGATGGTCAGCCTATTGGTCGCTATGACGATATGTGGGCGGGATGGTGTGTCAAGGTGATCTGTGACCACTTGGCGTTGGGAGTGAAGACAGGGCTGCCATACATTTGCCACAGCAAAGCTAGTAACCCCTTTGTTAATTTGAAGAAAGAGTATAAGGGAATATTTTGGCAGGAAGACATAATTCCATTTTTCCAATCTGCTACCCTTCCCAAGGAATGTACCTCGGTCCAGCGGTGCTATATTGAGCTGTCAAAGCAGGTAAGAGACAAACTTGGAAAAATAGATCCATATTTCCAGAAGCTCGCAGATGCCATGGTAACTTGGATTGAGGCATGGGATGAGCTCAATCCTTCTGCCAACGTTGCTGCAGAATTTGAAGTAAATCCCAGTGGACCACCTAAGGCATCAGCCAAGTAGGGTCTGTCACATTAATTACTTGCATTTGTCGTCTCTGAACCATGTCTCTTATTATTTGGTTCATCTTAATTTTGGTAGATGAATAGTCTATTCTAGTTGAACTGTAGTTTTTGGTTTGTTTTTTAATTCAGTTAGATAGAAACATTCGATGGGGTTCAATTATTTTTGAGAATCTGCATGCAGTAACATGCTTGGATCGAGTATTTGCATGGATAAGTTTTTGTCTCAGTTGCAGTAGATTTTATGTTGACATTTGGATAAACATTAAATGGGGTGCAATTATTTTTGAAGATCTGTTTGCAATAACATGCTTGGATCGAATGTTTCTGGAATTGAGATTTTTTTTGGAAGTGAAAAAAAATTGCAGACCACTACTTTGCTTTGCCTCACCATAGCTACTTCAATGGTCTGATCAAAATCAACTGTCGTGGTGTTTTACAAGATTAATCTACTTTCTTTGAATCTAGCCTTCTCTGAATAAGCTATTCAAACTGTTAATAGTTTTTTTTAATAGATTAATTTATTTCCTTATACCCAGTTTAGATCTAGTTTAACTCTTTTAGCTGTAGAGTTTATTAAACAAATCAGTTTAGATTAGTTTAATTTTTTTTAGCTTCAGAGTTTATTAAAGACATGGAGGATAAAAACAAAAAAAATTGTTTTTATATATTTCAAATTAAAGTATTTTATTTTGTTCTAATTATGTGTTTGGTTTTAAATTCAGAGAATTGAGTCCATTTACTTTTTTACTGTTTGGTATTTCATTTATCATATGATTCATAAAGGTTTGTTATGGGTTGCTCTGCATTGATATTTTGTCATTTGTATATTTTTTAAGTTGTACCTGTCATATTTTTTTGAGATTATTTTGTATAAATGTAGGATTATTTTGAATTGTATCTGTCATATGTTTTTGGAGATTATTTTGCACAGATGTATGATTAATGTTTTACAAAATATTACATTAGCTTTTTTTGAAAACCAGTTTTTCTTCAATGTTTACTGGACTCTGTTATGTACTGATAACCTGAATTTCCTGTAGCATGATTAGTCTAATGTTAAAAGTTAACAAGTTATATCATTTTTTATTTCTGTATTGCTGTTTCATTTGCTGCCCATTTCTTATTCCTTTTGTATATTGTTATCATCCTTAATATACTCGTTTTCCATTTAAATGTTTTAGTTGGTCAAGGGGACTCAATGGATTCTCATGAGACTTAGTACATTTTGTTTTTAAATGTTACTACTTATCATTTACCTCTCCTATCATTGGCTAACTGCTCTGGTATTATTTCTTCAATATTTTGTGAAATTTAGCATTTGGTGTTTTCAACTCAGTGGTGTTTCCAACTTAGTCTCTCCTTCCCCGCATTTAAAAAGCATATAAAACTATCATATTTGTTTTGCAAAAATAAGTCTATTCCAAAATGTGCTCTATATTTGTACACTTTTTGTCTTTGCAGAAGTAATCCCTTCAGAGAATAAAACTATATAAATCTCTTAGAAAAATAAAACCCAAATGTGAATATCCTTGCCAGCGATCTCCCTTATGAAGTTAAATTCTGACATTAAATTCTGACAGAACATATAATCTCCATTGATGTAGAGTTCTATAATATATGAAAGGTGTGGTAAAATAATTGCCAAGTATCAAAGCATGGGAATATTTGGGGCGCTGTGAGCAGGTGGATGCATGAAGCTAAAAACACGTGCCCATTCGCTATATATCGTTGGATTCTCTCATTTGCTGAACCAAGTTTAACCCTTTTTGAGCTCGCTCTCATTAATGGGGATCAATGTAAAATTTAATAGTCACTATAAATGCCACGCCTTCATCCTTTGGATGTAGTGCAGGAAGATAAAACAAAAACCAGATACCCATGAGTTGTGCCTTCCTTGAGCCTTGAAGCTCGTGTATCTTCCTCTTCGTATACCAGAGAGATTAATTTATTTCCTTATACTCAGTTTAGATTAGTTTAAGAGATTAATTTATTTGGTAAGAGATTATTTTATTTCCTTATACTCAGTTTAGATTAGTATAACTCTTTTAACGATGGAGTTTATTAACACATGACAGGATAAAAAAACAATCAGTCTATTCACTCAGTTTAGATCTCGTTTAACTCTGGAGTTTATTAAACATCTGGGAGGATTAAAAAACAGTCTTTCTTTTATTTTTGGTAAGAGATATTTTTTTTCTTTATACTCACTTTAGATTTAGTTTAACACTTCTAACTCTGGAGTTTATTAACCACATGGGAATAAAAAAATAAATTTTTTTGTATTTATAAATTTCAAATTAGAGTATTTTCTTTTATTCCAATTATGAGTTTGGTTTTAAGTTCATTGACTTGTAGTCTATTCACTTTCTTACTGTTTGGTATTTCATTTATCATTGGATTTATGTAAGAGTTTGCTAACTGCATTGATACTTTGTTACTTGTATATTTTTTTTGAGCTGAAGCTGTTACATTTCTTTGAGATTATTTTGCATAGATGTAAGATTATTTTGAATTGTAACTGTCATATTTCTTTGAGATTATTTTGCATAGATGTGGGATTAATGTTTCACAGAATATTACACAAGTCTCTTTTTGAAAATCAGTTTTTCTTCAATGTTTACTGGACTTTACTGATAGCCTGAATTTCCTGTAGCATGATTAGTATAGTGTTAAAGCCAGCAACTTATATCATTTTTTATTTCTGTATTGTTGTTTCATTTGCAGCCCATTTCTTACTCCTGTATGTTGTTTATTGTTATCATCCTTGATATGTTGGTTTTCCATTTAAATGTTTTAGTTGGTCAGGTGGACTCAATGGATTCTCATGAGACTTAGTGCATCCTTTCTGTGAAGAGTTACTACTTTTCATTTACCTCTCCTACCATGTCAAGGGGACTCAATGGATTCTCATGATACTTAGTGCATCCTTTCTATGAAGAGTTACTACTTTTCATTTACCTTTCCTACCATTGGCTAAGTGCTCTGCTTGCTACTATTTTTTCAATATTTGTGATGAAATCAGCATTTGGTGTTTGCAACTCAGTGTTCTCTTTGATAATGTTGAAACCCTTGATTAAATTTCATACTATCTCATTCTTTTTGGCCTTCCCTAGAATAAAAAATAAAAAAATAAATGCATACAGTACTGTGCTTCTTTTACATGTATATTTAAAAATTTCTATTAGTAAGAGGGGTATTTTTAAAATCTATGCATTTTAGATTTGTTTCTATAACATGAATATCTATTTTCAGAAAATTAATTTTATATTGAGTGAAGGAAATGACCCAAAATGACATAAATTCCTAAATACCATGATCTTTATGTCAATTATAATAGTTAGAAGCAATGCTTTCTATGATATAATGATTAATAATAATTACAAAACAAAATATATATACATAATGATTAAGTCACATAAATTATAAATAAAATAAACAAACAAAAAAATCTCAAACCATTTTATTATATACATACAACATCAACTAATTATATTAAAATAATTCATATAACTATTTAAATCCTAAGTTAAAGTATCTATATTGATCCTTAGTTAAAAGATCAAGCTGAACAAAGTACTAAAATATCTTAAATGGGCATTAGACAAGACAAAACACCACAATAATAAATGTAATATTCAAGGTTAATATCTCACATAAATAAGTTAGTTTCCTTCTTTTTAAAATCAAAGTCTTTCCTTAAATCTAGGGCTATGTTATTCATTCATAACTTGAATTTCTGTAATAATATTAATAACATGTTTTAATTTTAACACAATACTCTCATATTTAAATGTTTTAGTTGAACAAGAAATGCGATGAGAATTCTAAAGGTTGAATGAATCCCTGAGTTTCAATTAAGAGTCAAGTTGTGATTGTCATATTATCCATCATTTCCTCTCTTACTATTGGCCAACTACTTTGTCCTCTCTTAGTGTTTTTGCTAAATGTTATTTTTTTATAAATGTTAAACCCTTTTATTTAAAATCCCTCATTATCTCATGTGTTTTTTGTCATGTCTCAAATTTTGCATTGGGTCACAATGGCCTAATCACATTTTCCATATTCATGAGAGTTTGTCAAATTGATGCTAAGGGTCAAATAATTGCCAAGGAGGAAAATTACCAGTTTCCTAGGTTGGGGGTGGAAGCTTTGGGATTTGGAATAATGGGGACAATAAATGATGTTAAGACATTAGAATGAGATAAATATTTAATAATGTAGCTTATTAAATAAATACAAGATAAAATTGAAGTGGCAATGGAGCATGGAGACACATGGAGACTATGGGGCCCACATAAGCTAGAAAATTGGAGCCACATGGCATCCTCCTCTTGCAATTTCGAATCCATGGGAAGACTCAAGGTTCTTGGATGAGTTATATGGCTAATACACTTGGCCATATGCATCATAGGTCAGATTTGGGATGAAATGTAACTTACATGGGAAATGAAGAGTCATTTTGGAGCTAGTGAGACACTTGGACTAGATTCCCTAGCTCTATGACAACAATAATGAAGATGCTATGACACCTATGACACAAATTAGATCTGAAGGCTGATATCTGGTAGACATGTCAGGTCGAAATATACCATCTGAGAGAGCTCTCATGTGAGTTTGGGAAGCTCAATGGGCTCCTACTCAAATTTGGGAAAGGTGGAAGGCTAGGAAAGAGGGGACACATGTCAATTCATGAACACACACCCTAATTCGACTTGGATTGACTTGGATTGGGAACCTTATAAGGCTAAGGAATTTTATAAAATACAGGAAGCAACCAAGAGAATGGCTTTTGATCATTTGAGAAATTGTCATTTGTGAATTGTGAGAACTAGTGGATGACTAGTTTTCCTGCCTTAGTCAATTTCGAGGGTGAAAGATTCCCATCCAAGTTGGTGTTTGGAGAGGCCACTCAGGTCTTTCATGGAGCTTTAATGGAGTCTTATTTGCAGGTGTAAGCTACAAGAAATCATGTGTATTCTTCTATTGCAACACACTCTCTCAACTATTTCTAGTTTTCACACCGTATTCATGCCAATGGAGGGATTATGCTTTGGGTGAGATATTGATATCTTTGGGGAAGATTCTAATGCCCATTATATTATGTTATGATGTATATTCTCTGTATTTTACATTCAGAATACTCTCAGGTCGAAATTCCCAAAATAATTAATGTAAAAATGTTGAATAATGAAGAAATAGTGTCATTTCCCCACTATCTTGTTGTGAACCATTGTAATGCTGATGATTTCGAATTGAGAGAGCCTTTAATTGTCCATTTATGATTGTAATTAGTTCAATATGCTATGGTCTTAATTATCAAAAAGTTTCAAGTCGAAATTCCGAAGAGTTGTATGTCAAATTGACTTTTAATGAGCAAACAATGACCATTTCCACTATATTTTGATATATGTCATGGTAATGCTTATTATTTCGAATGGAGGAATGTATCTCAGATAAATGTATGATGGATGGACTTTCATTAATGTGTATTTAAAGTCTCATGTTCATTACCTAAGCATTGGAATCCATTTTACTCATTTTTGTTGCATTGGAAGAAGATTTGGTGCATTTTCCCCAAGGGTCGAAATTGTGACTTGGGAGTTGTTTTGGAAAGAGTCATAACAGCCTGTATAAACTGAACCATGATGCATATGAGAATTTGAAAAGTTTCCTTACACATCCCCAGCCTCTGTTCATAAATTCGAGTGACTTTGGGATCATTTGTGAAGCCATTTCTGACAATTACCCAGGGGGAATTAGAGCCCCAATTTGCTAGTAAAGACTCCTACTTTGAATAGAACATTAAACAAGTTTGAAAAAGTAATTGGGGGGTCATAAAACATCCATGAAAATCATATTTAAGTTTTGTTATCATTCATGACCTTCTGAGAAAAATTGGAAGCATCTGGGTCAATTTGGAGGTCTAGACATCAAAACTAGTCAAGGTACAAATTGGGGAAAAAAGTAAAACAATTGATCATTTAATAAAATTTGAAAAAGGGACATTACAGTGGTATCAGAGCATGATCTTGGCATCTAATGTGGTCTGATATTTATGAGTGCAATAATTCAGGGACCACCATTATATATTGAAACCAAAAGTGCTTTTGTTGAAGAGGAAAAAAATGTAGGAGAAGGCAATTTTTTGAGGAAACTATGACTAGGGATGAAAAGGGAACCTCATATGATGGTGAGGAGATAATAAAAAGCATGGAACCTATCCTTGAAGACATGACCAAGAATATTATGAAAGGATTCAAATTTTTGGCTATCCAAAGTTGGAAAAAAACATTTATTTTAAGAAAACAAAGGGGAAAAATGCATCAGCTTGCTTGAAGGAGCAAAAGGAGAAGACCCATGGACCACCTAGTTCTGAAATAGGCGAAGTAGAAGAAGTAGTACATGAAGAGGGTAGAAATTCACTCCCAAGTGACTTTGAAAAAGATGAAAAGACATCACATAAGTATGAATAAGTTTCTATTGAAAATACTGAAGATCATTTTGAGACACATTCTACCCTGGATATTGAAAAAAGATCATCTACTGATGGATGCTTAAACTATGAAGGGGTACCCACTGATGGGTGCTCAGACCTCTCTGTTGGTAACATAGAGATCAATTTTGAAAGTGTTGCTGCAATCCAAACTTCCATTAACACGAAAATGAAGACCTTGTAGCAGTTGAAGAAGAAACAAGATCAACTTCCCCATCACCACTTGAACTTCATGAAGTTGGTCCAACCAAAAAGGAAGAAGATGAGGAGGTTCATTTGCAAGAGCCTCATTTTCTTTAAGGGTCCTTAAATATGAATGAAAAGAATATCCAAGAGGCCCTTAGCATACTCCATGACACTCAAGCATTGGTATCAAATTCTTGTTGGAGAACTACTTCCTTGGAGGAGCCATCCTTCCTTGTAGACATGGAGAAGATTCAAAGAGAAATGTGCAACATCAAAGGTAATTTCATGTCTTTGATTTTTGATAGAAAAAATTTCATTGAGCTTAGTGAATGGTTACATGAATCCTACTTGAAGAATAATGAATTTATTCATAAGCTCACAATTCAAAATAAGCAACTTCTTGAAAAGTTGCAAGACACTTGTTTTTCCTCCTATGTTTCAGATTGTCAAATGGTAGATTGTTTGAAGGATTCTCATGGCATGGTGGATCATGAGAAATGTGGAAATTTGAATGTGCTTTATGTGTTTGAATATGAACTTGAAGAGATCCAAACAATTGATGTGGTGGAAGAGGAACTTGAATTGTATCTTGATGAATGTTATGCAAATTTTAAAGAAGAGCATGATTCCTCTACATTGGAACCAATATATGACAAAGATTTCAAACTTTTGAAGGAGCTGCATGATACTACCCATATGGATCCTTCCCATGATGAAACTTCTGCGTTTTTTTATCATTTGGGTGAGTTAGTTCATTTTCCTACATCCTACAATTCCATGTTTTGCATCACTAGTCTCAATGAAGTATGGGTGAAAGGTTTATTTTTTATGGTGCCACATGAGGAGTATGGAAATACTAGATTTAATTTTTATGATGACATGGTTGGAGCACATTATTATTCACATTCTCAACAACATCCTTTGTTACTTTATGATGGATATGCATTTGAGTCACTTGAAGACTCATGGTTTTTCTTGCTCAACACTTGGTTCATTTGATGTTGGAGGAATTTCATCCAACATTGGGGTGAATAGATTTATGATTGGAGAAATTTTTTGTTACCAGCCACATAATTTGTTATATATTTATGATTCTCTCATTCATGTATGTATGGGTGAGAATTCTTTGAGTCATTTTAAGTCTCCTTGTTTCTCTTTCTCATTATTTGGTTCAGATTTTGGTGGAGGTTCTTCATTCACTCCTTGGATAAAAGAACACATGGCTGATTATATTGATGCACATTATATATATTTGGAGCAGCATTACAGGACATGGGATCCTCACCTATGTCATTGGAGCATATTTGGTCACTTGAAGCTTGTATGCACTTGACAAATGGTGTTCTACTTACTTGGAGGTATAAGCACTTTCAGGATTTTTTGATGAGGCACCTCCTTGATGTACATCTTTATTATGTTGTTATGTACTTTGATGATATATATTACGTACTCATAATGTTTGGAAGAATGCATACAAGAAAATGGGATCCCATAATTCTCTTTCCTCATGGTATGGGTTGGATAGCACTCTTAATTGTTGGAGCGCAATACAAGCAATTGGACATTAGGATATTTTTTTAGTCCCATTGATTTCAAATTTTTGGGAAACCAACAATATGGGAGAAGGATTCCCAACTTAATAAAGTGATTTTAATAAGAGTAGTGCAAAAACAAAGATGGTGGTTCCTCTCTCAAATATTCATGAAATCTCAAAGAATCAAAGTTGGGAAACTCAGTGGCAACTTCAAAGAATCATATAGAAAGCAGGTTCTTCAACACCCATGTTTGAAATTGCTTGAGGACAAGCAATATTAGGAAGGGAGGATTTGTCATGTCCCAAATTTTGCATTGGGTCACAATGGCTTAGTCACATTTTCCATATTCATGAGAGTTTGTCAAATTGATGCTAAGGGTCAAATAATTGCCGAGGAAAATTACTAGTTTCCTAGGTTGGGGGTGGAAGCTTTGGGATTTGGAATAAGGGGGACAATAAATGATGTTAAGATATTAGAATGGGATAAATATTTAATAATATAGCTTATTAAATAAATACAAGAAAAAATTGAAGTGGCAATGGATCATGGAGACACATGGAGACTATGGGGCCCACATAAGCTAGAAAATTAGTGCCACATGGAATTCTCCTCTTGCAATTTCGAATCCATGGGAAGAATAAAGGTTCTTGGATGAGTTATATGGATAATAAACTTGGACATCTGAATCATAGGTCTAATTTTGGATGAAATTTAACTTACATGGGAAAGGAAGAGTCATTTTGGAGCTAGTGAAACACTTGGACTAGATTCCCTAGCTCTATGACAACAATGACGATGATGCTATGAGACCTATGACAAAAATAAGATATGAAGGCTGACATATGACATATATAACATGTTAGGTAGAAATATAACATCCAATATATCTCTCATGTGAGTTTGGGAATCTCAATGGGCTCCTACTCAAATTTGGGAAGGTGGAAGGCTAGGAAAGAGGGGACACATGTCAATTCATGAGCACACACCCTAATTCGACTTGGATTGAGTTTGTGGATGGATTGGGAACCTTAGAAGGATAAGGAAGTTTATAAAATACAAGAAGCAACCAAGAGAATGGATTTCAATCATTTGAGAAATTGTCATTTGTGAATTGTGAGAGCTAGTGGATGACTAGTTTTCCTACCTTCGCCAATTTCGAGGGTGAAAGATTCCCATCCAAGTTGGTGTTTGGAGAGGCCTCTAATGTATTTCATGGATATTTAATGGAGTTTTATTTGCATGTGTAAGCTATAGGAAATCATGTGTATTCTTCTATTGCAGCACTCTCTCTCAACTATTTCCAGTTTTCACAGTGTATTCATGCCAATGGAGGGATTGCGTTTTGGGTGAGCTATTGATATATTTGGGGAAGATTATAATTCCCATTATATTATGTTATGATGTATTGCTCTATATTTCACATTCAGAAGACTCTCAGGTCGAAATTCCCAAAATAATTTATGTAAAAATGTTGAACAATGAAGAAATAGTGTCATTTCCCCACTATCTTGTTGTGAACCATTGCAATGCCGATGATTTCAAATTGGGAGAGAATTTAACTGTACATTTCTGATTGTAATCAGTTCAATATTCTATGTTCTTAATTCTCAAAAAATTTCAAGTCAAAATTCCTAAGATTTGTATGTCAAAATGACTTTTAATGAGCAAACAATGACCATTTCCACTCTATTTTGATATATGTCATGGTAATGCTTATTATTTCGAATAGAAGAATGTATATCTGATAAATGTATGATGTATGGACTATCATTAAAGTGTATTTAAAATCTCATGTTCAATACTTAAGCATTGGAATCCATTTTACTCGTTTTTGTTGCATTGGGAGAAGATTTGGTGTATTTTCCCCAAGGGTCGAAATTATGACTTGGGAGTTGTTTTGGAAAGAGTCATAATAGCCTGTATAAACTGAACCATGATGCATATGAGACTTTGAAAAGTTCCCTTACACATCCCCAGCCTTTGTTCATAAATTTGAGTGACTTTGGGATCATTTGTGAAGCCATTTCCGGCAATTACCCAGGGCGAATTGGAGCCCCAATTTGCTAGTAAAGACTCCTACGTTGAACAGAACATTAAACAAGTTTGAAGAAGTAATTGGGGGGTCACAAAACATCCTTGAACATCATATTTAATTTCTATTTTCATTCATGTACCTTCCGAGAAAAATTGGAAGCATCTGGGTCAATTTGGAGGTCTAGACATCAAAACTACTCAAGGTACAAATTGGGGGAAAAAGTCAAAAAATTGGTCATTTAATAAAATTTGAAAAAGGGACATTACATTTTTGTAGTTTTTTTCTATGTTTGAGAATTTTAATCATTTTTTTGTATTTATGATTTCTTTGTATGAATAAATGGTTGATATGAAAATGAATTTAAGTAGATAAATTCATTCCTTTCTACATGGAAGCTCTCCCAAAATAGAATTTTATTGGATGTTATAGTTTACCAGTTGATGTTTTTTATATGGAAGCTCTCCCAAAACCGAAATTTACTAGATGTTATAGTTTACCACTTGATTATTAATGAGAACTTGGACTATGGAGCTTTTCCTATGGAAGTTTTATCCCATTTTAAGAGAAGCATCAAAATTGAATGTTAAAATGACACTAAAAAGGTGAATTTATCCACTTGTTAACTTTACTCCATATAAAAATGGAGTATTGTCTTGCCAATTTTATTTATCTCTAGTAACAACAATTGTTGATAAACTAACTTTATTTAGACTAATGTTTAATATTTTTTAATATCCAATTTTGAAAATATTTGTACATTTGTTTAACAAAAAAACAATATATGGCCTTTATGAGTAAATACTCATTTAACATCAAGTGGCTATTTTGGATTTGTTAAAATTTATTGACAAAGATTTTCCTATTATACAAACCCTATACAAAAATAGACCTTAACATCTTCACAATATGTAATAGAATTAAAGCTACTATGCAAAATTCTTAGTGGATTATGCATCACATCATAGAATGAGATGAAAAAGAGGAATCCTTAAATGGATTCCTACAAATGCAGAACACCTTCTTTAATCATCCTCTTAATCACTAAAGGCAAATCTTTATAGACCTGCAATTTTGGCATTCCTTTGTCTATTGCCAATTAAGAAGACGCCTTAAGGTCGGCAACTTCAAAAGAAGATTTTGTACATCCAATAATGTTGCTTTTTTAATTTTTGAAAAAAATTATTTGCATATCAAATTTGTTCAATTAATGAACTTATAAGTGAATTTGGATCCTTCATATGGAATTATGATTTTGATGTGGGTTTTAGTATATTTCTCTCACTATGACATTTATGTTTTTGTGTTTAGTGGAGTTTGTATAAGGTTGTGACTTTTCATGCCTATTATAAGAGTGTAGAGAGTCATTTAAATGGCGATATATTTTTGAAATCATATGAAGAGAGACTGAGCATGGAGCTAGTTGACATTGTTTCTCCTAAGACCCTGTAGAAGACCGTATTGAAATTAGTCCATGGGGTAATGAAATCACTCCTTTGGAATAACTTGTTGATACTCAAGATGTTGAGCATTATCTAGTATGTGATCATCTAAAAAAACACACATTGCCAATGTATTTTGTAGGTTGTATTTCACCAGGGATTGTGATTAAATCTTAGGCCAAAGAGGCTTGTGGATCCTATTGATGGATTTTCACAACCAATTGTATCTTGTGGAAATAATTGTTTTGTCTTCTTTTGGAGGAGAGACGCATTGTCATGAAATGATAACCCATGACCTTGGGATGATTATGGGAAATAATTAATAAGTATTTGTATGGAGACACAAACAAGTAATTATTTTTTATAATGAAAAATGTCCAGTGTACTACTATGATCAACTTTAGAAAGGACCTTTTTTTTAAATATTGTTATGAAACATGAAGGAATCCAATCTACCCAACCCGGTCATTATAACAAGGGAGATGTTAGGGTTATCAAATTTCCACCGTTGGAAAGCATTTGTCTTGTAGAATTCACACATTAACTTTCTATTTAAGAAGAGTATCCCAACACAGTCGTATTTTGAGAAGTGCAAGTATTCATTCATAAAATATTAGTGTTATAAGCATTACCCTTAAACTAGGGTTGATAGCATTTACATTGTGGTTCAATGGTGAGGGATTAGAATTTTGGGTAGACTGACAACTGCATGCTTTGATTTGTGGCATTTAATTTTTTCCCTCTTCATTTTTTTCCTTCCTATCCTATGTATAACCCCTTATATAATATCCAAGATTTATATATTAATAAATTTAGCATGAGTATGTTCTCTTATAGATATAATAATGTATTTTCAAAGAAGTTAGGTTTCAACGTTTTTACCTCAATTTAATTTTTTATCCACATATTTGAAATATAAACTGTAACACCCCAATTCTGATAATAATTTATCCTTGGAATCACAGCCTTGGAACTTATATTCATGTTATTCAATGGTCAAGTTCTTCTAGGAAAATTAAACAAGTTTAACATCATCAAGATCATCTTAGTTATGGTGTTCTATATGATTCAATGCATTTGCAAATTCACTAAAATGCCCTTAAGGGATTTTACAAATGCATCTCTTTGTTGGATATGTAGTGTACTCTTTGTAGATCCCCAAATAAAGGGGGGTCAAGTGGGACTAATCATCCCCCTTGGAACACATCCATATTATGTTGTGTGGTTGATCGAATCAGGTGCTTCATTTCATATGACTCCTCATGGGAAGTGGTTTTGTGAATATGAAAATTACAATACAAGTGATGTTTACCTAGGATACGAATCGAAAACCAAAATCATAGGGTGTAGAGGGGTCAAGCTACTCCTCAAATATGTAAGGATTACAAATCTTCTTGGTATTCTGCAAATTCTATATTTGGACAAAAACCTAAAATATGTAAGTAAGATGGGTGATGAAAGTGTGTATGTTGTATTTGAAAAGGGCACATGTAAGATGGCTCAAGGAGCAATGGCATAGATGTGGGTATTTTATATTGGAACTATGTATAGGTTGTTTGGAAGCACTTTTAATGATTAGTGTAACAAGTCTATTATTCATAAGGATATAAATGAAGAAGGAATGACCCTTGTTGTCCTTATAAACAAAACAATACTATGGCATCAAAGACTAAGACATATTGGAGAGAAGGGCCTTTGAGCATTACATGGTAAAGGTATGGTAGAAGGTATGTTTGACTTCTGATTGGAGTTCAATTTGTGTGAACATTGCATATATGGTAAGAAAATAAGTTAAGATTCCCATATGGTTCTAGAAGAGGAAAAGGAATCATGGAGTTAATACAAAATGATGTGTTTGGACCTATTTCTTCCATCACTAGGTAAATATGTGTATTGTATTTCATTAATTGATGATTTTTTAAGGAACACATGGATCTATTTTCCCCGAGAAATCTTAATTTTTTGAGAAATTTAAATAGTTTAAAGATGTATAAAACTAGTAAAGAATATAATAAATTGTTAAGGATAGAGAATGGTGGAGAGTTCTATGGAAATGAGTTCAAGGAATTCATGTGAGAATTGTCGAATAATAAGGAAAAAGACTAGTCCATAATGTAAGTTATAAACATGTGCATAGAAGCAAAGCATACATATTCTTTTAAGAAAAACAAATATTACACGACAACATTCACACATAATACACAAATATTTACCCCAGAAACCCTTAATCGAGAAAACCAACAAACCTTGGAGCCATGCCTCCTATTTTCTCATTATCATTATGAATTACTCACAATACAAAATATAGGCATTCCACAACATCTAATACCCTAATATGTTAGCCCGGATTAGAAAATAGACCCTAATACCTTAACTGGGATTAAATTACATATTTTAGAAAATTCCCAAAAATATGTTGTTTTCCCTCCTTTGTCACAAACACTTATGTGATTTTGGGACATTGGAGGCCCGAACCTTTTTGAGTCACATAAATCACAAGGTGTTTCTATACTCTACAATCTATACTTTTGTCTAGCATTAATGCAAGAAAAGACTATCTAACATTCTAAGAATGTGTATCTCTTTAATATACATAGATATAGCAAAAATGATTTTTTTACAACCATGTGATTTGTAGATGATGTGTACTCTTTATTCTTTGTCATGTTTAATGTTTATAAGGACATTGCAAACAAGCAAACCGATTCATATTTTGAGAGGGATAAATATTCTTGCATAACTCAATAGACAAATTTCACAGTTGTGATGACTCTTTCCTCATTCCTATCATCAGTGCATGCTATGTGTTCTGTAATAGGTTTTTCTTTCCTTTGAATTCCATATATCCAGTTTGGTTCTAAACGTTTATGGATGTTTGAATTGGCATGAACAACTAGTGAGTCATATTGCATGGTAGAGAAACCAATACAAATTCATCATGGTTCATAGGTCTTATATGTTTCATAATATATGCATTTCATCACTATTTTTCCTTCATGTTTTGTCTCTTTCAACCACTTATACTTAGTTTTCCATTCCTCGTAAAACTCTAGTTTTACTTTCAAATTTCTTTTCAATTGAGTGCTAGTATCCCCCCCTTGAAATTATTCAACACATTATTTATTTTACCCCAATATATCTAAGTCTTCATTCAAATTCAAAGTATTCCCATCTTTATTAAGTGATGAAACTTGTAATGCAGTAGACCATCCAAATAACTTTTTGATAGAAGGTTGCTTCTCTTTTCTTTAATACGGTTTTTTATGGAATACCTCTATAGTAGAAAGATAAAATTAATTAGATATTGGATAAAGACTTTTCAATTTCATATTATATCTTCATTCTGGATGAGCCTACCATAAAATTGTCAAAGGTGTTTCCATTAACCTTAAGGATTCAACAATGAATTACGAAACCATTTAAAGGCTTCAACATGAGTGATAGAATTCAAAATATATACATTTTCATAAGGAAGGTAGAAGGTCATACTTATGGTGCTTAAATGAATTATATAGATAGATTGAGAAGTTTCAAAGGTGATTATTATAGTTGGATTATGAGTAAATAATGCTTAATACGCTTTTAATATGCACAATTTTTTCAAATAAAAAATTTATTAACTAAATTTCCATAATTAAAATAACTACTACCTTATCTTCCATTATTTCGGGCATACAAAAAAGGAAAAACCTCAATTTCAATAGTCAAGGTAGAGGCCAGATGATTCCATATTTCTCATTCCAACTAGAGTGTCAAATACCAACCACGACTTTTTCCAAATTAACTAAAACCTTTCAACATGAATAAAACTCAAATGCCCATTGATTGACTTTAGAGTGTCATCTACTCATTATTAGGTTGCAACAATAAAGTAATTTGAAATGAAATTCACATCAATGGAATTGGACCCAAGTGATGGTTATACATGCCTTATTTCACTTCCATATGACCCTACCATGTTTATATTATTGACACTAACAATTTATATCCCCCAATCCAATAAACTAATTGTTGAAAATGGAAAACACCTCTAAAATAGTCACAACAAAAATCCATTGCAATGTGGTCCATGAGAAACAATGGCATAATAGTAAGGAAGAATATGGAATAGCTTCATATAGACATTCTATAATTGCCTCAAGACAATGGTGAAAAAATGCAACTTAAGTGGGATGGTAAATATTTTACTCACCTCAACAATATTGATGTCTATACACTTAGGATTCTATACAATATTACTTAACCCTATATTTTACCATACCCACTCATCGCATCACAACCATGATAGATGTATGTAATACAACACACTATAATGCATAACCAACATGAATGTAAGAATAATGGTGGAAATGAACAACAAAATGGGTGGAATATAACCTAGTTTGAAATCAAGGGAATGCCTATGAGGGAGTGGAGTATATAAATACCAACCCTGGGGCCATTGGGGAACCTTTCAAACCTTTATTACTTAATCCACATTGTATCCCTCTCTCAACTTTGACACCAAGTGTATCTTTCAAGGATGGATAATAGAGAAATTAGGTACAAGACCATGCATATGAAATGTCTTCAAAATATGGAATGCACCAAATTAGGGTTAGGAAATAGTAATTTTCAACCGTGTTCATGAAGCTTGACTGTTTAATTTTTGTATAAAGTGTAGATATGGAGTTTAACAAAATGAATGAATCAATAATGGTAGGTGAATATGCTATGAAATGACAAAGTTTCCTTGAATCACATAGGCTAATAGTAAATACCAATTGACAACATGTACCTTTCTCGTCTTTTTTTTGGCTCTTTAGTTCAATTGATCCAGATCCATCTCAAGAAGAGAAAATGGTAGGTACCAGTGTTGCCACCCCCATCCTAAAGGACGAGCTGGACATAGTGATACCCACGATCCAGAACTTGGATTTTCTGGAAATGTGGAGGCCATTTTTTTAGCCCTATCACCTCATCAATGTGTACGATGGGGATCCATGTAAGACCATCAGCGTGCCCAAGGGATTTGATTATGAACTCTTGAACAATATTCCCTTGATTTTGCATGAAGTAATGCAAACATATCCATTGGTCCTCTACATAACGAATATGTTAGAATTGAGACAATGAGGGTTTTGAAATCCTCCCACTTAGTTACTATAGGATCACCCTCCTTCCTAAGTGCCTTTGTGTTGCTTTCTCACCAATTTAATGCATGACCCTCTAATTTCAATAGAGCAAAGGAATTATTATGCTCCTCATGTGTTTAATGGATACTAAAATAGACCTCTAATTGCCGCAACCAATGATTAAACTTTAAAGCATCAATATCACCTTGGTACAACTTGAAATCAACTTTTTCTTCCATATTAAATAAAGACTCGGAATGGATAATGGAATTGGAACTGGGATTCTCTTTCTCAAACTCTTTCATTGGTTCATTTTCTAGGTCCCTCTATCTTCGAATTTATCCTCTCATCCGAAATTTGAGTTAGAGCCTCTGAAATCACTAAAAGGTACAAACTTTCTCTCCAGAGATGACATGAGAATTGACATGTTTTCTAAGATATCAGTGACTTGTATTTCCATATTTGTAAATCATTAATCATAATATCCCACCACTTCTTCACCAAACTTGTCTTCCATGGCTAGGGTTTGAAGACTTTTTCTTTGTTCTTCCACTAGATCCTGCAATTTCCCACAAAACTGCAAAGAAAACTGCTCTTATACCAATATGATTTGTAAATTGTCATGGATATTACACTAGAACAGTTTGTCACAATGGATCTTAGAATTTAGTTTTTTTATTAGCTTATTTCCATTGAGTGCAAAATAAACTAGAATTGGAAGAAAAATAACTAAAGCAAAGAAATACACAATCCAAATAAATAACACAATATTTGCCCTAACAAAACCAACTCTTGGGAAAAACCCAACTAAAAATGAGGACTATGCCTTTCTCTTTTATATAGAATGCAAATATAAAGAAAGTGGTGCTCTATATGGAGTTACCAATGACTCTGCAATTGGGATGTCTAGTATATGATATACTACTTCATATGTTCTACACTATATCCATTCCTTTTCTATTGCTCAACTATGGAACAATAAAATGACATCAAAATAATGAGTCCCCTTCTTTTCCTAACAGCTAGGTATTTAACATAGCTTGATAGTTGTCTAGGGTTAGTTTTCGTATTTTTGCATGCCTTGATTCGTGATTAGGGTTAGTGTTTTGGACCTTATAGAATGTTCTTGAATGTTCACATGTAAAATAAATGAGAGCTAGTGTGGAGTCCACTTGGCTCCATGGTGGTCAACTTGTGGGAGGCATAACCTCTTCATACGAACTCCAATTGAGTCACTTCTTGCACCGTCAAAAAGGTATCAAAGTGTAGAATAGTGTTGAGGGGCATGGCAGAAGTGATGAAATTTTGACCGCAAAAAACATCGTTTAAGCCCTCAAAAGGTTCTGGACCAAAAATATACAAAGTGATACATGCCCTTAAAACGGGCCCTGCAAGCCAATTTATCAAATCTTTCCACCTAAAAATAACTAAAATAGAATATAACATATATATTGATCCATTTGAAATCAGAAACACCCCTTAATTTCTTTAAATAATTTCTTACATCATATGTCATTTTCCCTCTTCTGTCACAAACATTTATGTTCTTTTGGGACATTGGAGGCCCCAACCTTTTTGAGTAGCATAAATCACAAGTTTCTCTAAACTACAGTCTATACTTTTGTCTAGAATTAATGCAAAAAAGGACTATCCAACATTCTTACAATGTCTGCATCTTCAAAATAATTAGATATAACAATTTTTTTTTAAACCATGTGATTTATAGATGATGAGTACTCTTTATTCTTTGGCATGTTTAATGTTTATAAGGACATTGCAAACAAGAAAATGGATTCATATTTTGAGAGGGATAAAACTTCTTGCATAACATAATAAACTAATTTCACAGTTGTGATGACTCTTTCCTCGTTCCTATCTATTACAGAGAAAAATTCCTATGGCTTGGGGTGGACCACAACAGACAGTATGACACCAGAAATCGATCCATTTCCAATATGATAAAGTTATAAAAAAGGATAACACTAAGGGATGAGAAGCGTACCTTATTCTGGACATTCGTAGAAGATCCTCGTTGAGATTTCAATCACACTTGTACCTCTGTTGGCACCTCGTCGAAATTGAGAAACTGAGTCCTCCACTTGGGCCTCCACCACTTCAATCCTCCATAGAAACGCAAGCTCACAAGACAAAGTTAAGCTTGGGAAAGAGAACCATTGGTTTCTCCAAGGATAAAGGGATGCAGACTCAAGTATACAAGAATGGGCCACAAATTGCCTATGATCTTTTTTCTCTCACAAGTCCTCCTCCTTCAATGCTTCCAAGTAGATCAATATATAGCCCCTCAATGAAAAGTCAAAGGTCGCGTCAGAGCGTTTCCAGGAATATGGAAGGCCAAGAGTCAAGTTATTTGTTACTTGATGAGGCAAAACTCCAAATTTTTATTTTTTGAGCACGTTTCCCGATGTACGTGAGTCATAATGGAGCAAGTTGCATGTACACATGGGCAGTAGGCTGGTGACCTGCATATACCCATAAATATGACTTTTTAAGGGGTTTTTCTGGAGCATCAAAGTAATATTGAAAAAATGGGGTACAAATATTCTGCATAGGGACAAGGATATGCCATAAAAACATGATATATTGAGCATGGAAAAATCAGCTATAACACTATCATTAGTGCATGCTATGTGTTATGTAATAGGTTCTTCTTTCCTTTGAATTCCATATATCCAATTTGGTTCTTAAATTTTATGGAAGTTTGAATTGGCATGAACAATTAGTGAATCGTATTGCATGGTAGAGAAACTAATGACAATTCCCCATTGTTCAGTTTCCTTCTATGTTTCATAATATATGCATTTCATCACTATTTTTCCTTCATGTTTTGTCTCTTTCAACCACTTATGCTTAGTTTTCTATTCCTTGTAGAACTCTAGTTTTACTTTCAATTTTCTTTTCAATTGAGTGCTAGGTTCTCCCCCTTGAAATTATTCAACACATTATATATCTGTCTTCATTCAAATTAAAATTATGCCCATCTTTATTCAATGATGAAACTTGTAATGTAGTAGACCATCCAAAGAAGCTTTTATAGAAGGTTGGTTCTCTTTTCTTTAATACGGTTTTTGATATAGTACCTATATATAGAAAGTTGAAAGTAATTAGATATTGGATATAGTATTTTCAATTTCATATTATATCTTCATTCTAGATGAGAATTCCATAAAATTGACAAAGTTGTTTGCAATAACCTTAAGGCTTCAACAACGAATTATGAAACATTTAAAAGGATTCAACATGAGTGATAGAATTCAAAATATATACATTTTCATAAGGAAGGTAGAAGGTCACTTATGGTGCTTAAATGAATTATATAAATAGATTGAGAGGTTTAAAAGGCACTTATTATAGTTGGATTACGAGTAAATAACCATTAATACACTTTTAATATTGAACAAATTTTTCAATAAAAACAATTTTAACTAGATTTCCATAATTAAACTAACTTCCACCATCTCTTCCATGTTGAAATATTGTAACTGCGAAGAATATTCTATATGTATCTTTTTGTGGTCCCCGATGGTCCTATCGGGAGAACCACTTGTATTACTTTGTACCCCGATGCTTCTAATCGGAAGAACTAATAAGAGTCATGAGGTAGTCCCCTCTAATTATAAAGGTGGGTCATTAGCACCCCAATGTGGTTACTTGAGCCTACATGTGTAACTCGAGCCTACATGATTAACTCGAGCCTACATGTCGGATGAGTTAATTAAAGTGATTGGATGAATATAAATAGAGGTGTAGCGCTCCTCATTTGAAGCACACACTCTCACTTGTATAGCGCATTAGTGGAGGAGAGAGAAGTAGCTGGAGAAGGAGGAGGATCAGGCTTTGATCTCCTTGTTGGTTTTATCTTTTATCTTTGGGGCATCTATATTGAGGAAGCTTTTGCTGGGTTTTTCCCTTTAGGGTTTTCCCAGGATAAATCTTTGTGTTCTCTTTTGTATGGTTGTGCTTATCTATCTTTTAGTGATCTTGTTTATATGCTTTTGTTATGAAATCGAAATGAAAACTAATGATCTAGCTTAGCATATGAAAATTTAACATTCCATTATTTCAGGCATACAAAATGGAAAAAACTTAATTGCAATAGTCGAGGTAGAGGGTAGATGCTTCCATATTATTTCTCATTCCAACTTGAGTGTCAAATACCAACCACGAGTCTTGGAAAATTAAATAAAACCTTTTGTTATAAATGAAACTCAAACACCCATTGATTGACTTTAAAGTGTCATCTACTCATTATTATGTTGCAACAATAAAGAAATTTCAAATGAAATTCACATCAATGGAATTGGACCCAAGTGATGGCTATACATGCCATCATTTGCACTTCCATATGACCCTACCATGTCTATATTGTTGAAACTAACAGTTTCTATCACCCAATCCAATAAACTAATAGTTGAAAATGGAAAACACCTCTAAAATAGTCACAATAGAAAGCCATTGCTATGCGGGTGATGAGAAACAATGACATAATAGTAAGGAATAATATGAAATAACTTCAAATAGACCTTATTTCATTGCCTCAAGACAATTGTGACAAAATGCAACTTAAGTGGGATGGTAAATATTTTACTCACCTCAAGAAGATTGATGTCTATACACTCAATATTCTATACAAGATTACTTAACCCTATATTTTACCACACCCATTCATCACATCAAAACAACAATATATGCATGGAAAACAACATACTACAATGCATAATCAACGTGGATGTAAGAATAATGGTGGAAATGAACAACCCAAAGGTTAAAATAACCTAGTTTGAGAACAAGGGAACATCACCCATGAGGGAGTGGAGTATATAAATACCAACGTTGGAGCCATTGGGAAACCTTTCAAACCTTCATTACCTCATCCACATTGTATTCCTCTGTCACCATTGACACCAAGTGTATTTTGCAAGGATGGAGAGTAGATAAATTAGGGAGGGGGCCATGCATATGAAATGTATTCCAAATATGGAATGCACCAAAATGAGGGTCAGTATTGCAAACACTAGTTTTTATTTTCACATGGAAAAAACACCTTCTTGGTATTCCGAAGGAATCAAGGAAAGCTCACACATGCACGAGAAATCTCAACAAACTTTCCCATTTCTGTGGATGATAGTTCAAGCAAACCATCAACCGAACATCCAATCCAGAACATGTCTCAACGGAATTGAACCCGAGTGGATGGAATGAAATCCATCTAGCCCCACCGACGGACCACCGTATCCTGGACAAACACTAGTTGTCAAGCAAGTTCAAGAAGCTTAATTGCTTTAATTTTTTTTATGAAGTGTGGATATGGAGTTCAACAAAATGAGTAAATAATAATGGTAGGTGACTACTCTATGAAAGGTCAAAGTTTCCTTGAATCACATAGCCCAATCTTAAATACCAATTGACAACATGTTTCTTCCTAATTCAATACATTGAAGTTTAAATTTCCATTTCATTGTTTAATATAATGACATCTTTATTTTAAAAGTGTTTATATAAAACAATTAAATAAAATTAGACAAATAATAGTCAAAGTTTTAACCCATTACACCATTTCAACATTTGGGAAAAAAGACACTTTTAATTTATGTAGATATGTATGAAAAGATTCAATGTAGCATCATAACATAAGGAAACCATTAACATATAGAATTGGTAAAATCCATTTTTTGAAGGCGTTCAACCAACATTCATAACAATCCATTTATTGTTGCGATTGGAGATATCAACCCTTCTATCAATTCTAACGATTAATGTCCTAAATCCAACGGTAAATTTACGTATTAATTTACATCAATAATAACAATTTTAAAAATTAAATATACATCAATAATAACATCTCTATTTTAAAATTGTTTATATATAACAATTAAGTAAAATAAAAATAGGTAAATAATAGTTAAGTTTTAACCCATTGCACCATTTCAACATTTGAAAAAAGGACACTTTTAATTTATGTATATATATTAAAAAATTCAATGTGGCACCATGACATAAGGAAACCATTAACATGTAGAATTGGTAAAATCCAATATCTTTATTTTAAAATTGTTTATATATAACAATTAAATAAAATAAAAATAGGTAAATAATAGTCAAGTTTTAACCCATTGTACCATTTCAATATTTGAAAAAAAAGATAGTTTTAATTTATGTATATATATATTAAAAAATTCAATGTGGCACCATGACATAAGGAAACCATTAACATGTAGAACTGGTAAAATCCATTTTTTTAAAGTGTTCAATAAACATTCATAGCAACCCATTTATTGTTGGGATTAGAGATATCAATTAATAACAATTAATGTCCTAAATCTAACGGTTAGTATCCGAGCATTATTGAGAGATACTTATTGCTAACCCTTTTGAAAATATTTTGTTAACTACCAGCTTAAGTTCACTGGATTTAGGAAGATGACACCCATTGGACGAGATCTAGCACCCTTCCCTCTAAACAAGGGAGCTGGAAAAGCCTGACTACGAAGAGATTTTTCGGAAATTTGGGAAAAGTGTGAATCCCCATATAACAAATATCCTGATCATCTCCTTGCTTGGCCTACTCCTCCATATACTATATATACTCCTTGCTTGTCCTGCTCCTCCATATACTATATATATTTATATAAACAAACTTAACCAAACTAGATCTGAGAGTGAAAAATTCTTTCTCGTTGTGTGGATTTCATCTTCTTACGTTTCTCCCTTTTTGGCACTTAGGAAGCTGATTCAAATCCGTCTCAAGAAGCAACAATGGTAGGTCCCAGTGCTGCCACCCCCATCTTGAAGGACGAGCTAGACATAGTCATACCCACGATTCGGAACTTGGATTTTCTTGAAATGTGGAGGTCTTTCTTTGAGCCCTATCACCTCATCATTGTGTAGGATGGGGATCCATCTAAGAACATCATAGTGCCCGAGGGATTTGATTACGAACTCTACAACATAAACGATATCAACAGGATTCTTGGCCCCAAGGGTTCTTGCATCTCCTTCAAGGACAACGCCTGCCATTTCTTCGGTTACATGGTCTCCAAGAAGAAATATATCTTCACAATTGATGACGACTGCTTTGTTTCCCAAGATCCCACTGGCAACGACATCAATGCTCTCCACCACCACATTATAAATTTTCTCTCCCCTTCAACCCCATTCTTTTTCAATAATTTTTCTAGGTCGACATGAATTCCTGCAGAGTTGATTACATACCCCAAATATTTGATGTTGGTCATCGTAAATGAGCATTTGTCCATGTTCATATATAGTCGCTGTTGCTGGGGAGTGTCGAAGACTTGTTAAATCTGTTTGACATGTTCTTCCCATGATCAACTGAAAATCAATATATCATCGATATAGAATATGGCACATTTACCGATGAAAGGTTATAGAAGGTCATCCATATATATCATGAAGGTTGCAGGTGCATTGGTTAAGCCGAAAGGAATGACTAACCATTCAAAATATCCTTCCTTGGTCTTGGAAGTCGTTTTCCATACATCGGTGGACTCAATTGGAATCTAGTGGTATCTCAACTTGAGGTTGAGTTTCGTAAAGAACTTAGCACCTTTCAGATTGTCGATGAGTTCATCTATCCGTGGAATAGGGTCTTTGTTCTTCATTGAAATTTTGTTGAGAGCCAGATAGTCGATGCACATGCGCCAAGTTCCGTATTTCTTTGGAAATAATACGACTGGACTTCTACAAGGAGAGGAGTTGGGGTGGATATGACCTTTGTCAATCAAATCCTGTATTTTCCTGCAAATATCTTCATTTTCGAGAATTGATATTCTATACACAGATGCGTTAGGTAATGAAGAACCAAGAACAAGTTCAATGGAGTGTTTTACTTGACAATGCAAAGGTACTCTATTTTGTGCTTGAAATACATTTTGGTATTCTTAAAGAATGTTGTCAATGTGTTCTTGTTGTCGGGAGCTGCGTTGGTCGGTGAGTCGACTTGTCGCTGCAGTCTTCCTGGAATGTTGAGGCTTTATCATGATTAATGCAAACTTTTGAACATGATTGATAAGCTTATTTGTTTGTTTGGAAGATATCATATCAACCATTGATGTGGGTTGTCGCTCTGGTATGCCATAACATTGGTTTCGTATTTTTACAATCACCTTCTAAGGAGGTGACTGATATGTACCATGTCGATTCCATAGGTAATATTTTTTGAACAAGGTGTCGGCTACAGAAAGCAGTGCCACATCACATAGTACTTCATCTTCAGAAGGATTAATGAAGTAGGCAAGTTGACATTGTATTGTGATCCTTAGTTCCCGCCCATCCTTCATCCAACCGACATTGTAAGGTTGCGGATGTGGAGTGGTGACAAGACCTAATTTCTTCACAAGATCTTTAGAAACGAAGTTCTTCTATCTTCCATTGTCCACAATTAGATGTAATTGATTTTTCTAAACCCATATCCGTGTATGGAACAGGTGTTCTTGTTCCTCCTCATCGACGATAGTTGAGGCTATCAGAGTGGTAGAAGTTGAAGCCAAGAGGGTTAATGCATCTGGATCATATTCTACCAGGGTTCTGTCAGACAAATCGGATGTTGACAATTTGTCCAAAAATGTATTCCAAGCTTTGCATTCTGACGTATCATGCCATGATGAACTGTGACAATCACACCATTTCCCAGTAGGAGCTTGTTTGTTGCGATCCCTCTTGTCTTTCTGAAAGTTATTCTTTTGATGATCAAGCTTTGGCGGAGTCGGCTGAGAAGGATTTTTGAACTTGTCGGAGTCGGCTAGTGACTTCTTGTCGGATGTTTGACCTGTTGGCTTGTTCATGAAATGTGTTTTTCCTTTCTATTTATCTTCAAGCTTGCTAGCGTAATGAAATGCATCCACAAGCGTACTGACAATATGAAACTCCATCTCTTGCTGAATGTACGGGGATAAACCGCCAACGTACTTCAGGATAAGTAATTTCTCTTCTTCTTGGATGCCAAGTCTAGCCATGAGTCGATAGAACTCGTCAGTGTAACTCTATACGAACTAGTCTTTCCATTTCCTTAGTTGCTGCCACTTCTTATACTGATGTTCAAGATACTTAGTTGGGTAGAATTCCTTTCAGACATATTCAACAAATTTTACCCATGTGTCGATGGGGTCCTCTTCTTTTTCCATATTTGTCAATAGATTCTCCCACTAGCAGTGTACAGAGGTTGAAATCTTTAAGGATGTAATGGTGATATTTTTTGCTTAGGAGAGTTTATTCACCACATAGTAAGATTCCAGTTGTTGTACCCAATTGTTAATGGATTCCACGTCAATCTTTCCTTCAAGGTTTGGTATGTCCAGATTCATTTGCACTTGGAAGGGGATGATTTTATTAGAGTGATGTCACATCGAGGATTCCCCTGAGTTTGAAGTGACTCGCATGAGAATCTCATTGAACTGGGTGAACATTTTGGTCTGCTGGCGAGCCAGTGCTTTTTCTATGAGTTGCTTTGTCTCATCAGTTGCATGTCTATTTTCTATTTCTTTGGCCATCTTTTCAGAAGTCGAAGGAAGTGTCTGCTTGAGTTGCTGAGTTTGTGAGCGTGTTTGAACATGCATAATTTAAATAACTTCGATGGAAGTGCTTATGTAACTTAAGCTCTGGACAAGATATTGCTCTGATACCAATGATTCAGGTCGTGCCCAGGTGCACGCTGGGGACAACAGTCGAATGAATGATTCGAGTTCTGTTATGGTGAAAGCATATAAAAAGAACCAACAAAGCAGGAAATTCACTAGCTCAACAAGAAATTAGTATGCGAACAGACAATATGCAAGAATTTGAACCAATTTATTACTTCTTCTCTATGAAAGATGGAGGAATCATAAATCTGATGTATGTTACATTAGTGTACATACTTATATAGGATGCTGAGATGCTTAGGTGACTACCCGTTACGTTCAGTTACAAAGAATTTATAACAGTTCCGAAGTTCAACCATCGAGGTGGACTTGTCAAGGAGAACTTGTCAAGGCGAATATGTTGAGATGGGCCTGTTGAGGCGAATCTGTCGAGATGAACCTGTCGAGGCAGGGGAAGCAGTCGAAGTGCTAGACTTTGTCGAGGCTTGACAACCTGCCAACTGTTGGTTGGATCAATCTTCATTCTAGATGAAAATTCCATAAAATCGACAAAGTTGTTTGCAATAACCTTAAGGCTTCAACAAAAAATTATGAAACCTTTAAAAGGCTTCAACATGAGTGATAGAATTCAAAATATATACATTTTCATAAGGAAGGTAGAAGGTCACTTATGGTGCTTAAATGAATTATATAAATAGATTGAGAAGTTTAAAAGGCACTTATTATAGTTGGATTATGAGTAAATAACCATTAATATACTTTTGATATGTAGGATTTTTTAAATAAAAACAATTTTAACTAGATTTCCATAATTAAAATATCTTCCAGAACCTCTTCCATTATTTTGGACATACAAAAAGGGAAAAAACTTAATTGCAATAGTCAAGGCAGAGGGTAGATGCTTCCATATTATTTCTAATTCCAACTTGAGTGTCAAATACTAATCATGAGTCTTGGAAAATTAATTAAAACCTTTTGTTATAAATGAAACTCAAACACCCATTGATTGAATTTAAAGTGCCATCTACTCATTATTAGGTTGCAACAATAAAGCAATTTCAAATGAAATTCACATCATTGGAATTGGACCCAAGTGATGGTTATACATGCCATATTGCACTTCCATATGACCCTACCATGTTTATATTGTTGACACTAACAATTTCTATCACCCAATCCAATAAGCTAATTGTTGAAAATGGAAAACACCTCTAAAATAGTCACAATAGAAAGCCATTGAAATGTGGGCAATGAGAAACAATGGAATAATAGTAAGAAAGAATATGAAATAGCTTCATATAGACCTTATATCATTGCCTCAAGACAATCGTGAAAAATGCAACTTAAGTGGGATGTTAAATATCTTATTCACCTCAACAAAATTGATGTCTATACACTCAAGATTCTATACAAGATTACTTAACCCTTGATTTTACAATGCCCATTCATCGCATCACAACCACAACAAATATATAGAAAACAATACACTACAATGCATAATCAACGTGGATGTAAGAATAATGGTGGAAATGAACAGCCCAATGGTTAGATAGTCTAGTTTGAGAACAAGGGAACACCACCTATGAGGGAGTGGAGTATATAAATACCAACCTTGGAGTCATTGGGGAACCTTTCAAACTATTATTACCTCACTTAGATGGTATTCCTTTGTCACCATTGACACCAAGTGTATTTTGCAAGGATGGAGAGTAGAGAAATTAGGTAGGGGGCTATGCATATGAAATGTATTCCAAATATGGAATGCACCAATATATGGTTAGTATTGCAAATACTAGTTTTTTTTTCACGTGGAAAAACCACCTTCTTGGTATTCCAAAGGAATCAAGGAAATCTCACACATGCACGAGAAATCTCAACAAACTTCCACACTTCCGTGGATGGTCGGTTAAGCAAACCATCAACCGAACATCCAATCGAGAACATGTATCAATGGAATTGAACCAGGGTGGATGGAATGAAATCCATATAGCCCCACCAACAGATCACCGTATTCTTGATGAACACTAGTTGTCAAGCATGTTCACAGAGCTTAATTGCTTTTATTTTTTTATAAAGTGTAGATATGGAGTTCAACAAAATGGATGAATAATAATGGTAGGTGACTACTCTATGAAAGTTGAAAGTTTCCTTGAATCACATATCCCATTAGTAAACATTTCTTCCTAATTCAATACAATGAAGTTTAAATTTCCAATTCATTGTTTAATAAACATTGATAATCTTTCAAATTACGTGTTAATTTAACAATTTTAAAAGTTAAATCTACATCAATAATGACATCTTAATTTTAAAATTGTTTATATATAAAATTAAATAAAATAAAAATGGGTAAATAATAGTGAAGTTTTAACCAATTGCACCATTTATGTGGCACCATGATATAAGGAAACCATTAACATGTAGAATTGGTAAAATCCAAAATTTTAAGGCATTTAATAAGCATCCATAGCAATGCATTTATTGTTGTTGTTGGAGATATCAACCCTTCTATCAAATCCAACGATTAATGTCCTAAATACAACGGTTAATATCCGATCATTATTGGGAGATGGTTATTGCTAACCCTTTTCTAATTATGTTGTTAACTACCAGCTTAAGTTCACCAGATTTAGGAAGTTGGCACCCATTAGACAAGATCTGGCACCCTTCCCTCTAAACAAGGGAGATGACAAAGCCCAACTACGAGGAGGATTTCCCAAATTTTGGGAAAACTGTGAATCCACATATAACATATATTCTAACCATCTCCTTTCTTGTCTTTCTCCTCCATACACAATATATATTTGTATAAACAAACTTAACCAAACCATATTTGAGAGTGAAAAGTTATTTCTCGTTGTTGAAGAATAAGTTGTGTGGGTTCATTTTCTTCGGTATGTTACAAACACGACTAATTATATTGGCCTGATTTTATTGTTTGGCCATACACTAGCCATATTTACATTGTTTGGCTACTCCTCTTGCCTCGAAGGATTACAGAATCTATACAACAAGATTCATGAACCAATTCTCGTTCAGATCCTCAATACACTAAAAAATACAACAAACTATTAAGCCTATCCTATGACTCACAAAGCAACCATCAAATGCTTTATCAAATTCTTCCATCAGTTGTGGCTTTGTTACATGAATCATCAAATGACTCAATGACTCACCTGGTGATTCATTATCCATCTAGAAGTACATAAAACATAGGTTTATTTACAATATTTTATTCAAATAACTATTAATTCATAAAATGAAACCCCTTCTAAGACTTAGTCAAAGTTACTAGGTTTTGGAGGTAGGATGCTCATGCATCAGATGGTTCAAGGAGAAATGGAATTGATGTGGGTATTTAAGATTAGAACTATGTACAAGTTGTTTGGAAACACTTTTAATGATCATTATAACAAGTATATTATTCATAAGGATAGAAATGAAGAAGACATGACCCATGTTGTCCTTATAAACAAAACAATGCTATGGCATCAAATACTAGGACATACTAGAGAGAAGGGCCTTCGAGCATTACATGGTTAAGGTATGGTAGAAGGTATATTTGATTTCTAATTTGACTTCAATTTGTGTGAACATTGCATATATGGTAAAAAGATAAGGTAAGGTTCCCATATGGTTCTAGAAGAGCAAAAGGAATCATGGAGTTAATACACAATGATGTGTTTGGACCTATCTCTTTCATCACTAGGTAAATATGTGTATTATCTTTCATTAATTGATTATTTTTTAAGGAATGCATGGATTTACTTTCCCCAAGAAATCTCAATTTTTGAGAAATTTAAAGAGTTTAAAGATCTTGTATAAAACCAGTAAAGAATATAATAAATTGTTATGGATAGAGAATGGTGGAGAGTTCTATGGAAATGAGTTTGAGGAATTCATGCGAGAATTGTGGAGTATTAAGGAAAAATACTAGTCCATACTATATGTTTTAAACCTGTGCAGAGAAGCAAAGAATACATATTCTTTATTCTTTGGAATGCTTAATGTTTATAAGGACATTACAAACAAGCAAAGTGATTCATATTTTGAGAGGGACAAATATTATTGCATAACCCAATAAACTAATTTCACAATTGTGACGACTCTTTCCTCGTTCCTATCATCAGTGCATGCTATGTGTTCTGTAATAGGTTTTGCTTTCCTTTGAATTCCATATATCCAGTTTGGTTCTAAAATTTTCTGTATGTTTGAATTGGCATGAACAACTAGTGAATCATATTGCAAAGTAGAGAAACCAATGCAAATTATCCATGGTTCAGAGGTCTTATATGTTTCATAATATATGCATTTCATTTTTCCTTCATGTTTTGTCTCTTTCACCCACTTATACTTAGTTTTCCATTCCTCGTAAAACTCTAGTTTTACTTTCAATTTTCTTTTCAATTGAGTGCTAGGTTCCCCCCCTTGAAATTATTCAACACATTATTTATTATACCCCAATATATCTAAGTCTTCATTCATATTCAAATTATCCCCATCTATATTAATTCATGAAACTCGTAATGCAGTAGACCATCCAAATAACCTTTTGATAAAAGGTTGCTTCTCTTTTCTTTAATCCGATTTTTGATGGAATACCCCTATAATAGAAAGATAAAATTAATTAGATATTGGATAAAGTCTTTTCAATTTCATTTTATATCTTCATTCTCGATGAGACTACCATAAAATTGTCAAAGGTGTTTGCATTAACCTTAAGGCTTCAACAATGAATTATGAAACCATTAAAAGGATTCAACATGAGTGATAGAATTCAAAATATATACATTTTCATAAGGAAGGTAGAAGGTCATACTTATGGTGCTTAAATGAATTATATAGATAGATTGAGAAGTTTCAAAGGTTCTTATTGTAGTTGGATTACGAGTAAATAACCCTTAATACACTTTTGATATGCAAAATTTGTTCAAATAAAAATATTTTTAACTAAATTTCCATAATTAAATAACTACCACCTTATCTTCCATACTTTAGGGCATACAAAAAGGAAAAAATTCAATTGCAATAGTTGAGGCAGAGGGCAGATGCTTTGATATTTCTCATTCCAACTTGAGTGTCAAATACCAACCACGGGTTCTGCCAAATTAACTAAAACCTTTCAACACTAATGAAACTCAAACACCCATTGATTTAATTTAGAGTGTCATCTACTCATTATTAGGTTGCAACAATAAAGTAATTTCAAATGATATTCAAATCAATGGAATTGGACCCAATTGGTGGTTATACATTCCATATTGCACTTCCATATGACCCTACCATGTTTATATTATTGACACTAACAATTTATATCCTCCAATCCAATAAACTAATTGTTGAAAATGGAAAACACCTCTAAAATAGTCATAATAGAAATCCATTGCAATGAAGTGCATGAGAAACAATGGCATAATCGTAAGGAAGAACATGGAATAGGTTCATATAGACCTTCTATCATTGCCTCAAGACAATGGTGACAAAATCCAACTTAAGTGGGATGGTAAATATTTTACTCACCTCAACAAGATTGATGTCCATACACTTAGGATTCTATATAAGATTACTTAACCCTATATTTTATCATACCCATTCATCACATCACAACCACGATAGATGTACATAATACAACACACTATAATACATATCCAACGTGAATGTAAGAATACTAGTTGAAATAAACAACACAATAGGTGGAATATAACCTAGTTTGAGATCAAGGGAATGCCTATGAGGGAGTGGAGTATATAAATACCAACCTTGGAGCCATTGGGTAACCTTTCAAACCTTCATTACCTCATCCATATTGCATACCTCTCTTAGCTTTGACACCAAGTGTATTTTTCAAGGATGGATAATAGAGAAATTAGGTACATGACTATGCATATGAAATTTCTTCTAAATATGGAATGCACTAAATTAGGGTTAGAAAATAGTAGTTTTCAAGAATGTTCATGAAGTTTGATTGCTTTAATTTTTGTATAAAGTGTAGATACAAAGTTTAACAAAATGAATGAATAATAATGGTGGGTGACTACTCCATGGAATGACCAAGTTTCCTTGAATCACATAGGATAATAGTAAATACCAATTGAAAACATGTCCCTTTCTCTTTTTGTTTTTGTTCTTTGGCTCGTTAGTTCAGTTGATCCGGATCCATCTCAAGAAGCAACAATGGCAGGTCCCAGTGCTTCCACCCCCATCCTGAAGGACGATTTGGACACAGGGATAACCATGATTTGAAACTTGGATTTTATGGAAATGTGGAGGCCATTTTTTGATCCCTATCACATCATCATTGTGTAGGACAGGGATCCATCTAATACCATTAGCGTTCCCTAGGGCTTCGATTACGAACTCTTGAACATTCTTCCCTTGCTTTTGATTGAAGTAATGCAAACATATCCATTGGTCCTCTACATAACCGATAGGGTAGAATTGAGACAATGAGGGTTTTGAGACAATGAGACCCCCCTCCTTCCTAAGTGCCTTTGTGTGGCTTTATCACCAAGTTAATGCACAACCCTCTAATTTCAGTCGAGAAAATGAATTTTTATGCTCCTCATGTTCTTGATGGATACTAAAATAGACCTCTAATTGTTGCAACCAATTATTCAACTTAAAGCATCAACATCACCTTTGTACAACTTGATATCAACATTTGCTTCCATATTAAATAAACACTGGGAATGGGTAACAACATTGTAACTGGGATTCTCTTTCTCAAACTCTTTCCTTCGTTCCTTTTCTAGGTCCCTCTATCTTTCGATTATCCTCTCATTCGAAATTTGAGTTAGAGCCTCCAAAATCACTTAAAGGCACAAACTTTCTCTCCATAGATGCCATGAGAATTGACATGTTCTGTGAGATATCAGTGACTTGTATTTCCATATTTCTAAATAATTTCTCATAATCTCCTAGCACTTCTTGACCAAACTTGTCTGCCATGGCTAGGCTTTGAAGACTTTTTCTTTCTTCTTTCACTAGATCCTACAATTTCCCATAAAACTACAAAGAAAATTGCTTTGATACCAATATGATTTGTAAATTGTTGTGGATATTCCACTAGAACAGGTTATCACAATGGATCTTAGAATTTAGTTCCTTCTATTAGCTTATTTACATTGAGTGCAAAATAAACTAGAACTGGAAGAAAAATAATTAAACAAAATAAATACACAATCGACATTAATAACACAAGATTTACCCTAGGAAAACCCACTATTGGAAAAATTCTAACAAAAAAAGAGGACTATGCCTTACTCTTTTATATAGAATGCAAATATAAAGAAAGTGGTCCTCTATATGGAGTTACCAATGACTCCGTGACTAGAATGTCTACTATAGGATATCCTACTTCATCCTTTCTACTCTAATATCCACTCACGTGCTATTGCTCAAATATGGATCAATATAATGTCATCAAAATAATGGATCCCCTTCTTCTCCTAACAACATGGTATTTAACATAGCCTGATATTCGTCTAGGGTTAATTTTAGGGTTTTTGCATGCCTTGATTCTTGATTAGGGTTAGTGTTTTGGACCTTCTAAAATGTCCTTGAATGTTCACATGTGACTAGTTCCACATGTGAGATAAGTGAGAGCTAGCATGGAATCGTGACTTGGTTCCATGGTGGTCAACTTGTGGCAGGCATAATTTCTTCATACGGACTCCGATTGAGGCAATTCTTGCATCGCTGAAAAGGTAACAAAGTGTAGAATAGTGTTGAGGGGCATGGAACAAGTGATCAAATTTTGACCCCAAAAAATGACGTTTAAGCCCTAAAATGCGCCTCAAAAGGTTCTAGAAAACAAATCTACAAAGTGATACCAACCCTTAAAATGGGCCCTGCAAGACAATTCATCCAATCTTTCCACCTATAAATAACTAAAATAGAATATAAATTATATATTGATCCATTTCAAATCAGAAACACCCCTTACTTTCTTTAAATAGTTTCTTGCATCATATGTTGTTTTCTGTCTTCTGTCACAAACATTTATGTGCTTTTGGGCCATTGGAGGCCCAACCTTTTTGAGTCACATAAATCACAAGGTGTTTCTCTAAATTGTGGTCTATACTTTTGTCTAGCATTAATGCAAAAAAAGGACTATCCAACATTCTTACAATGTCAACATCTTCAAGATACTTAGATATAACATTTTTTTTTACAACCATGTGATTTGTATATGATGTGTACTCTTTATTCTTTGGCATGTTTAATGTTTATAAAGACATTACAAACATCAAAAGGGATTCATATTTTGGGAGGAATAAAACTTATTGCATAGCCTAATAAACTAATTTCAAAGTTGTGATGACTCTTTTCTCATTCCTATCATTAGTGCATGCTATGTGTTTTGTAATAGGTTTTGCTTTGCTTTGAATTCTATATATCCAATTTGCTTCTAAAATTTTATGGAAGTTTAAATTGACATGAACAACTACTGAATCATATTACATGGTAGAGAAACCAATGCCAATTCCCCATCGTTTAGTTTCCTTTTGTGTTTCATAATATATGCATTTCATCGCTATTTTTCCTTCATGTTTTGTCTCTTTAAACCGCTTATACTTAGTTTTCCATTCCTTGTAGAAATCTAGTTTTACTATCAATTTTCTTTTCAATTGAGTGCTAGGTTCTCCCCCTTGAAATTATTCAACACATTATTCATTATAAACCAATATATCTGTCTTCATTCAAATTAAAATTATGCCCATCTTTATTCAATGATGAAACTTGTAATGTAGTAGACCATCCAACGAACCTTTTGATAGAAAATTGGTTCTCTTTTCTTTAATACGGCTTTTGATATAATACCTATATAATAGAAAGTTGAAAGTAATATTGGATAAAGTTTTTCAATTTCATATTATATCTTCATTCTGGATGAGAATTCCATAAAATCGACAAAGTTGTTTGCAATAACCTTAAGGCTTCAACAATGAATTATGAAACCTTTAAAAGGATTCAACATGAGTGATAGAGTTCAAAATATATACATTTTCATAAGGAGGGTAGAAGGTTGCTTATGGTGCTTAAATGAATTATATAAATGGATTGATAATTTTAAAACGACCTTATTATAGTTGGATTATGAGTAAATAACCCTTAATACACTTTTGATAAGCACAAAATTTTCAATAAAAACAATTTTAACTAGATTTCCATAAGTAAAATAACTTCCACCATCTCTTCTTTTATTTCGGGCATACAAAAAAAGACAAAACATAATTGCAATAGTGGAGGGAGAGGGCAGATGCTTCCATGTTTTTTCTTATTCCAACTTGAGTGTCAAAAACCAACCACGCATCTTCAAAAATTAACTAAAACCTTTTATTATAAATGAAACTCAAACACCCATTGATCGACTTTCAAGTGTCATCTACTCATTATTGGGTTGCAACAATAAAGCAATTTCAAATGAAATTCACATCAATGGAATTGGACCCAAGTGATGGCTATAGATGCCATATTGCACTTCCATATGACTCTACCATGTTTATATTGTTGACACTAACAATTTCCATCACCCAATCCAATAAACTAATTGTTGAAAATGGAAAACACCTCTAAAAAATACACAAGAGATGTATGGAAAAACACACGACAATGCATAATCAACTTGGATGTAAGAATAATGGTGGAAATGAACAACCCAATGGTTAGTGGAGTATATAAATACCAACCTTGGAGCCATTGGGGAACCTTTCAAACCTTCATTACCTTATCCACATTGTATTCCTCTGTTAAACCACCTTCCTGGTATTCCGAAGGAATCAAGGAATGCTCACACATGCAAGAAATCTCAACAAACTTCCCCCGGCACTTCCGTGGATGGTAGGTGTCACATGCCCCAATTTGCAAAAACAATTTTATAATATTTGAGGAACATTGTGTTAAATTTTATGTTAAGTTGTAATTGATGACCCAGTGGGGTCAAGAATATTTAATGTAAATTTAGAATATTTTATTCATAAATAAATAAATGAGGAGACAACAGCTTAGGGAAGCTGTTAAAAGAGTGTTTAGTGGTTAATTGGTGGAGGAGACTAAGTGGAGAGCAAACTGACAAGTGGCAGCATCCTCAAACCACTTCCAACAGTTGCAGGTGGCAACTTCCCTATATTTGTGGTCATGATTCCATAAGAAAGTGGAATCAGAGCAGGTGGCTCATTTAATGAAAACTAACCCAGAAGACCTAGGCATCTCTATAAAATTTCCCATTGAAGAGAGCTGAGGTTGCTCATTCTAGAGAAGTGATCATTCTGGGTGAATGAATTTACTCAAGATAAATTCAATGGAGGGGAGTCTGGAGTGTGTTTGAGGGGTTTAACTGTTGAGATTGATCTAGTTGCATCTTCTAAGCTGAAGATCATACTGCTGAGAGCAGATTTTGATTACTGAGGTAACTGAACCAGTCAGATGACAGAGGCTTTACAGTTGCATTCTCCACCCAGTTCTCAGCCAAGAAGACTAGGAACAAGCTCGGGGGTCCTGAGGAAGCATTGTTTGAGCGCTCTCCAGGAGTTTGGTTGGGAGGAACAGCCTCCTTAAGATGTTGTTGTCTTGTCCTCAACAGGTTCTATTTTCTTTTAGTATCTTTAGTTAAATAATTCTTAGTTTATCTACTACAGGCATGTTAGTGTTTAGGGTTTATGAATGAAAAGTAACTGAGTAATGTTAGATTCAATAAAATTATAGATTATAGTAGAAATAGAAATGATTATGTAAATAGTGAAATAGATAGAATTAAAATCTCCAAGCTGTGTTTTTCCACACCCGAACTCAGGTCGTACTCTAGCACAGTTGGATTTCTTAGGTAAATGAAATAATTCTTTTATTGGAATGAAAACAGTAGATAGATTTTACTTCAATGTTTATGAATTACACTAAATAGTAGTGTTATGTATTCGTTAGGATATTTAGACACTTAGGAGTTAGTTAAGATCAACTTGTGTAATATATCCGTTAGGTAAAAGTGTGTTTCTTTAGTATGCATTAGTATGCATTTGTAAATATTCTAATCTGACGGTCACGATATGTTCTAGACATTGAGTGATCCGATGGTTCAACTTCTCTTAGATCATACCTACCATTGATCCGTGGCTTAACACCCGATTGGTCTATGATCTCTATTTAAATAGCATTGAGGGTCCTTGGCTAGTTGATCGATTATGAGAAGCTCATGTAACTTTCTTTTTTTTACATAATAAATTTCTCCAAGTAGCTATTTGGTTGGGGCCATGGACTGTTTCCCTCTCGAGGGTTTTAACCACGTGACAAACATCGGTGTGTTGATCTGTGATCTATTTGTGTGAAGCTGTTGCTCAAGGTGTTTGGTCTTTTGGGAGTACCCTGTGTACCCGAACATGGTATCAGAGCTTTTATGAAGAGCCGCTTTCAGTTTTGATCAAGATTTGCAACCGGTGTTGCCAAAAATTTGAAAGGGTTTCTGGTTCTGGATTTTTTGTGCATTTTTGGCCTGTGGATTTTCTGTGCATTTTGCGTCCGAAGCACCATTTTTATTGGTAAATAGTTTTCGTTTCACCGAAAACTATTTCTGTTTGTTCCAGAAACACCCATTTCGACAAATCTGAAGGTATAATGTTACAGTGACGGATTTGTTTTTTTTTAAATATCTCATATCTTATCAATTTTATTATTAGATCTTTTTGTTTTTGTCTCGGACTGTTGCCTTCCTTGACTCCGTATGCTCTTTGTCGTGCACCTTGCGCGATCGCGGCGAATCAGAAACAGTAAGGGAAAGTTTTTTTCTTGTCTTCTCGGCTACGTATGCTCTTTATCATGCACCTAAGCTAACCAAGATTTAACCCCATTCTGTGGAAAAAGTTTTTTTGATTTTTTTTTTTCGTTTTTTTTTGTGATTTGCAAGAAAAAAAAGGCAAGCACGGAGAATGAGAGAGAAGAGGGAAAAAAAAGCCCCCTTCCTCTTTCCATTCTTTTACGTACTTTTTAAACTTAGCTCACTTGGTCCAAAGTTGCTTTATTCCTTAATAGGTCTTGAGTTCAAGTCTTATTAAGCTACTTTTAGTGCATGCAATTTCTATTTTCAAGTTACTTTATTGTAAAAGTGCATCTCACATAAATAAAATAAAATAAAAAGTGAGTCACTTAAGTCTTTTAATTTATTGTCGCACTATTTAAAAGTAACATTATTGTAAAAGTGAACCTCACTTATTCTACAAAAGTGATTCACTTCAAAGAAAATTTATTGTAAAGTGATTGTCAAAGGTTGATCTTGGAAAGAGGGGGGTTCTTTTTTTTAGTTGGTCAAGTTAATATCTGCCACGTCACTATTGGGGACATCTTCAACATTTTCTTTGATCAAGCATAACTTCATCATCCAGAATCAGTTTTCAGTGCCGTTTTTTTTTAAGCCACATATTTTTTCGAGCTCTTTGCAACTAGATAGTTAATTTATATTTTTTCAGCCATTATTTTATAGTATGGCCACCCCTTGTGATATTATACTTACAATTTCTAACTATTTTTCATGGAAATCTCGTATGGAGGATGTTCTACGAAGTAGGGGACTTTTCAGGATAACCTCAGGGAAAGAAACAGAACCCACTGATGATGATAAGAAAATTAAATGGGCAAATAGATGTGATGAAGCTCATGGATTGATTGGGATGTCAATATCTACTGATTTGGTATTCCACATATCTGGAATTGATGAACCTGATAAAGCTTGGGAAAAGTTGGAATTAGTGTTTGGTAAACACAATGAAATTCGGGGTCATCAACTTGAGAATGAGTTGATTTCCTTGAATCCAAATGATTTTTAATGCATTCAAGACTATTTATCTAAGTATAAAACTCTTAGACTCTTATGTGTAGAATGCAAGATTAAGAAAGAAGACAAACAATGTATTTATCCGATTCTTTCCAAACTTGGACCTGCATATTCTATTTTTGTATCTACATTCTACTCCATGAAAGAATCCTTGACTGCAGCTAGTTATCAAGAGCCTAGTCTTGAATACTTTTGTGATTCCTTAATTAGAGAGCAAGATAAGCTCATTCATCTTGGAATAATTAACAATGTAGATACATCTAGGAAATCCTTATTGTCCCAACAGAAAGAAAATTCCAAGCCTCCCAAGAAACAGAATTCTCGCAATAATAAGCCAAACAACAAGGGTCCCCAACCCTCTCAGTCAACTCCTTCTTTAAAACATGACAAAGGATCCAAGCCAAAAGGAAAGAAGACTGAGCGTCATTGCGATTTTTGTGGGAAAGATAATCATGATGAATCTAAGTGTTTCAAGAAGATGGCAGCCTTGGAAGCAGCAATGAAGAAGCACCAAATCAAACTAGATTCGTCTTCAGAATCTAACTCTCATGGACATGCACTTTGTGCTTCTGGTTACTCTTATACTACATCTTCTTCTTCTACATCAAATGAATGGCTCATTGATTATGGAGCATCTTATCATATGGCTAAGGATCAAGCCATCTTTTCTACTATGCATGAATGTAACACCAAACAAATATTTGTTGGTGATGATAGATCTCTAAGTGTTGTAGGATCTGCAACAGTTCCAATAGAAAATGGTCATTTCAGTGATGTACTATGTGTTCCAAAAATTTTCTGCAATTTGTTATCAGTCTATCAAATTACTCATTCAGGTGAAGGTAAAACTATGACGTTTACACCTCACCAAGTTGTAATCAAGGATTTTAAAAATCATCAAAATGTCCTTGCTACTAGAACTATTGATGATATTACCAGGTTGTACAAATCTAACAACTTTGGGTCATCACCTTTTCCTTCAGTTTTTGTTGCTCATAGTGATAACTTGAGCAAACTTTGGCATGAGCAATTTGGTCACTTAAATTATCGCTCATTGCAACAACTATGTAAAGACAATATGGTGACTGGTCTTCTGATGGTATCTTGCAAGGATGGTGTTTGTTCAGGTTGTGTACTCGAAAAACATCATTGGGGCAGTTTTGAAAAGCGTGCCTCTTGGCACACCTCGGTTCCTTTGGAGCTTGTGCATAGTGACTTGTGTGGTCCTCTTCCATCTGCATCATTTTTAGGTTTCAAATATTTCTTAACTTTCATTGATGACTACTCCAGACGCACTTGGGTTTACTTCCTAAAACTTAAGAGCGAAATATTTAACATGTTCTTGGCCTACAAAGCCCTTGTTGAAAAACAATCTGGTCATCAAATTATTAAGTTAAGATCTGACAATGGAGGAGAATATGTTAACAATAAGTTCACTACTTTCTGCACTGAACAAGGAATCCAACAACAACACACTGTTCCATATACATCACAACAAAATGGTGTAGCTGAACGAAAGAACCGCACTTTAAAAGAAATGGCTAATTGTAGGATCCAATCTAAGGGACTAAGTCTTCAATATTGGGATGAGGCCATAAATTGTGCAAATTACATAGTTAATCGCACACCCACTAAAGCTTTACAAGGTATAACACCGAAAGAAGCATGGAGTAAAATTAAACCAGATGTAAGTCACTTTTGTGTGTTTGGTTGTGAATCATGGGCTCACATTTCGGATGAAAAATAGAAAGCATTGCAGCCTAAAAGTGAAAAGTGCAGATTTGTTAGATATTCAGAAGATGTAAAAGGTTATAGACTTCTTCAGCCCCATTCACATGATATAATCATTAGAAGAGATGTTAAATTTGATGAAAATCTCTTGGCCTGCGAGCCTGATTCGGCAATTGTGGCTTCTTATTCTTCTTCTTCCAACTTCCTTGACAGGTTTCCAAATCCAGTTTCTGATGATGACAGTGAGGATGAAAATCCGCCTTCGCCTGCTCATGTTCCTCTAATTGCACCAACACCAATTCCTCCTCGATGGGTCCGTTCAACATGTGAAGCAGCTGGTGATCTTGTCGATGATCCTAGAGATCAACATCAAACACGTTCTCAGTTTCAGCGAGCCTCTTCCCTTTTGGCTCAAGTTTCCGAGAATCATGATCCAGAAACTTTTGCAAAAGCTTCAGGAAATCTAGATTGGGATGCAGCTATGGATGAAGAATATCGTTCCTTAATCTCGAATGATACTTGGGATCTTGTTCCTCTTTCAAAAGGAAGAAAACTTGTCAGATGTAAATGGGTCTACAGAACTAAGTATGCATCAGATGGAAGTGTTGAAAGACTTAAGGAAAGGTTAGTTGCCAAAGGTTTTTCCCAAGTTGAATGGATTGAATACAATGAAACCTTTGCCCCTATAGCAAAAATGAATTCCATCCGCCTTGTTCTTTCCCTTGCAACCTTACATAACTGGGAATTCCATCAAATTGATGTCAAGTCTTCCTTCTTACATGGTGATTTACATGAGCAAATTTACATGGAATAACCTCATGGATATGTTCAGAATAACTCTAGCCTTGTTTGTCTCCTTAAGAAATCCTTATATGGTCTTAAGCAAGCTCCTAGAGCTTGGTATGCCAAAATGGATAGCTTTCTCGTTGACACTGGTTTTTCTAAATGCCATTCTGACCCCAATGTCTATATCAAGAAAGTAGGAAACCATCTCATCATACTTGTTCTTTATGTTGATGATCTTATCCTTACTGGTAGTGACCCTAACCTTATAACCCATGTGAAATCCAGTCTTAAGCAAAATTTTGAAATGTCAAACTCAGGACATTTGCATTATTTTCTTGGTCTCCATGTCTTGCAAACCAAAGAATGAATCTTTTTTTTCCCAGTCTAAGTATGCTTGTGACCTTCTTCGTCACTTCCACATGGAAGGTTGTAAACCAGCCCCTTCTTCCTTCCAGTCTGGAGTTAAACTTTCTGCCACTTGTACTTCCCCTGAAGTAGATGCCACCTTGTATCGTCAGCTTGTTGGTAGTCTTTTATACTTGACTCATTCCCGTCCTGACCTTTCCTTTGCTGTTGGTCGTGTTGCCCGTTATATGCAAACTCCTCATGAAAGTCATTGGAAAGCAGCAAAAAGAATACTTCGATATATTCGAGGTACAATTCAGTTTGGGATTCATTACAGTATAGGGGGGAAACCTTTGTTGGTTGGTTTCACTGATTCATATTGGGCCGGTGATCCTGATGATCGAAAGTCTACTGCAGGTTATGTTTTCAATCTAGGATCTGGACCTGTCACTTGGGCTTGTAAGAAACAACAAGCTCTTGCTCTTTCTTCAGTAGAAATAGAATATCGAGCCGTAGTTAATGCCAGTCAGGAAGCTTTATGGCTTTGACAGATCCTTTCAGAGTTTGGATTCGAGCAGCAGCAGCCTACTCCACTTTGGTGCGACAATCAAAGTGCCATCAAGCTTGCCAAAGATCCAGTTCTACATCAGCGTAGCAAACACATTGAGCTACGACCGCACTTCATCAGAAATCTTGTTCATGATAGTGTTATTGAAGTTCTCTATTTCCCTACAGATGATCAAGTTGCAGACATCTTCACCAAGTCTCTTACAGAAGTGAAGTTTTCTAAACTTCTATCTATGTTAGGAGTTCAGGAATGTGTCCTTAAGGGGGGATAGGCTCTAATGCCTCCTTCCTTCTCCTAATAGTGTCACTTTTGTAAATCCTTCAATCCTATCCCAAGTTGTTCTTAAGGGGGGATGTTAGGATATTTAGACACTTAGGAGTTAGTTAAGATCAACTTGTGTAATATATCCGTTAGGTAAAAGTGTGTTTCTTTAGTATGCATTAGTATGCATTTGTAAATATTCTAATCCGACGGTCACGATATGTTCTAGACATAGAGTGATCCGATGGTTCAACTTCTCTTAGATCATATCTACTATTGATTCGTGGCTTAACACCCGACTGGTCTATGATCTCTATTTAAAGAGCATAGAGGGTCCTTGGCTAGTTGATCGATTATGAGAAGCTCATGTAACTTTCTTTCTTTTGCATAATAAATTGCTCCAAGTAGCTATTTGGCTAGGGCCGTGGACTATTTCTCTCTCGAGGGTTTTAACCACGTGACAAACATTGGTGTGTTGATCTGTGATCTATTTGTGTGAAGCGGTTGCTCAAGGTGTTCGGTCTTTTGGGAGTACCCTGTGTACCCGAACAGTATTGTCTGTTTTATTTACTGTAGCTAACTAAATAGAAAAATAGGTATAAAAGAAACAATAAATATTATTATTATCCTAGTATTAATATACTGTTAAAAATATAGATATTATAGTTAACAGAAGTAAAGTAAGTAAACAAACATTTAAAAACCATGTGAAAAGGAAATAGTAAAACAGTTCATAAACATTAACATTACAGACTAGTGTGTTTGTTTTATCCAGAACCAAAGGATTCTTTTATAATCATTCTATATTACAAAAAAATACTGAAAGTCAACAATACCTTAGTTTCGAGTAGTTAAGTAATTTTTCTTAAACTAAAAACTAGAAGTAAAAACTGTCAAAATTATTTAGGATTTCTTATTGTAATAAGCTAGTATCAAACTTATAGCCATAAGTCACTCCATCATTCTTTATCCTATTTTGAAAACAGAGTTATTAATGCTGTAAATATAATCAAGGATTTATTTCATAAACTGTAGGATTTTACAGTATATCTTTTAAAACCCTTTAAAGCCGAGTTCTAGAAATTAAACAATATCTCATAAACAATATTTTAAAATTTATGATAATACAGAGTATTAATAAATACAATACATATGTAAATCATGAACAAAGTAAACCAGTAATTATTAACCATTTGCAATATAAAATCCTTAATCGAAGGTAGGCTTATAGCCTATAGAATCGAAGGATCGAAACCCAAGCCTGTTAATAAAACCAAATATACAAAAAGTCTTTTATATTAAACTGTAACGAGATACTTTACTGACAGTAAAAGTAAAACCCAGTTCATCTATAATGCGACTGTTTCCACATCCTTCTTTTCTTAAATTCAAATAGGAAAATTGAAGCAAATGAGACAGAGGTCACATAAGCATCTCTGAGCACAGAGGAGGTTCTTTATAATCTTAAACAACAACATTACATCACTTAAGCCGTAAGGCTGAAACCGCTTAACCGAAACCACATATACATCACAGCTTCAAGAGCTTGTGCTACCCAGCGAAGTATTGCAAGGGTTTTCAAATAAAACATGGGTAATAAACAACAAACTAAATATCATAACCAACAGAGAGCTCGAAGCCATGTTTCCAACTATAGGAACCTTCATCCAACAACCCAAACCGCAAGCAGGGAGAACCCACGACGAGGCCAAGGCTTACCAGTTGGAAGCCCACGAAGTTTTGAATGCACGAGCTTGCTTTCTACTCAAATCCCGGAGCTGTTAGCAGCAGCCTGCAAGAACATAAACCCAAACATTAATCAAACTCTGTTCATAATTTATTAAAAACCCTAACTTAGTAAATCTTTGACAAAAAGGATTTCGAGTAGAGTAAAAGTGTATACCTGTGAGTGAGATTGGAGCCGAGAAGAAAATGGTCACCTAGCTCGAGTGAACTAAACTGAGAAGCAAGAAAACCCTTAAACCAACTCTGCGACAGAAACAACAAGGAGACAGAACAACAAGGAGATATTATAGTTAACAGAAGTAAAGTAAGTAAACAAACATTTAAAAACCATGTGAAAAGGAAATAGTAAAACAGTTCATAAACATTAACATTACAGACTAGTGTGTTTGTTTTATCCAGAACCAAAGGATTCTTTTATAATCATTTTATATTACAAAAAAATACTGAAAGTCAACAATACCTTAGTTTCGAGTAGTTAAGTAATTTTTCTTAAACTAAAAACTAGAAGTAAAAACTGTCAAAATTATTTAGGATTTCTTATTTTAATAAGCTAGTATCAAACTTATAGCCATAAGTCACTCCATCATTCTTTATCCTATTTTGAAAACAGAGTTATTATTATGCTGTAAATATAATCAAGGATTTATTTCATAAACTGTAGGATTTTACAGTATATCTTTTAAAACCCTTTAAAGCCGAGTTCTAGAAATTAAACAATATCTCATAAACAGTATTTTAAAATTTATGATAATACAGAGTATTAATAAATACAATACATATGTAAATCATGAACAAAGTAAACCAGTAATTATTAACCATTTGCAATATAAAATCCTTAATCGAAGGTAGGCTTATAGCCTGTAGAATCGAAGGATCGAAACCCAAGCCTGTTAATAAAACCAAATATACAAAAAGTCTTTATATTAAACTGTAACGAGATACTTTACTGACAGTAAAAGTAAAACCCAGTTCATCTATAATGCGACTGTTTCCACATCCTTCTTTTCTTAAATTCAAATAGGAAAATTGAAGCAAATGAGACAGAGGTCACATAAGCATCTCTGAGCACAGAGGAGGTTCTTTATAATCTTAAACAACAACATTACATCACTTAAGCCGTAAGGCTGAAACCGCTTAACCGAAACCACATATACATCACAGCTTCAAGAGCTTGTGCTACCCAGCGAAGTATTGCAAGGGTTTTCAAATAAAACATGGGTAATAAACAACAAACTAAATATCATAACCAACAGAGAGCTCGAAGCCATGTTTCCAACTACAGGAACCTTCATCCAACAACCCAAACCGCAAGCAGCGAGAACCCACGACGAGGCCAAGGCTTACCAGTTGGAAGCCCACGAAGTTTGAATGCACGAGCTTGCTTTCCACTCAAATCCCGGAGCTGTTAGTAGCAGCCTGCAAGAACATAAACCCAAACATTAATCAAACTCTGTTCATAATTTATTAAAAACCCTAACTTAGTAAATCTTTGACAAAAAGGATTTCGAGTAGAGTAAAAGTGTATACCTGTGAGTGAGATTGGAGCCGAGAAGAAAATAGTCACCTAGCTCGAGTGAACTAAACTGAGAAGCAAGAAAACCCTTAAACCAACTCTGCGACAGAAACAACAAGGAGACAGTCTCAAGTTTCACGATGCCAAGGCAAGGAACGAGCAGATACAAGGGTAAAACCATTTACAGGCTTCGAGCCACTTGAAGAAGCCTTAACCACTCACACAGTGATTTCTTCACTCACAAGAGAAACTGAAACACAAACTATGATACCATATTACACTTTACACAGTAATGTAGGTTAGAGTGCCAAAGGATAAGGTAGTTGCAGGCCTTTCATGGCTGCAAGCACTCACAGCGCAGCCTGCAGGAGGAAAAATCCTCGGACCAAAGTGCAAAGGAGTAGGGTTGCAAATGTTTTAAGTCAACCAACGCATGGAGGAGGCTTGTCCACATGCCCTTCCAATTATCTAACCAAGTGTGGGTCGAGTTCTAATGTTTGTGCTGCATTTTAGATTTTAAACTTACCATTGCCAATAATACAAATCATGCAATAGACTATATTATAAAGATTCATATCGTTGCCAATAATGAAATTCATGCCATCGATCTTTTAGCTAGTTCATACGATTGCATATAATGTCAATCATGCTATCATTTAAAGCATGCTTTGGAACTAGTAATTTATAAGGAACAAAACTTATAATATATAATGCCAATAGTTTTGACTACACCATAGTAGTTACTAGGTAGTAAAACTACCTTAGGTTACAAGTTAGTATTTTTGTTATAACCTAATATTGTTAAATTATAAATCAATATAGTATTGTAATATTGCAATAACACTTATATCATGGTTATAACCTAGAGATTAAGATTACAGCTTGTCTACTAGCTGTGCAAGAAGATAATCATAATTGCAAACAAATCAAACAAGTTGGTATTGTTTCATGACTAGTAAAGGAGAATTAGAGTAGAGATATGTTCTTATTTACAATATATTTATAAACTGAAGAGCTCTAAACTTCTCCACATAAAGACTCGATGCTGATAAATGAAGGAGTCTTCAAGAAGACTGAAGATTAACCTTATTTGAAAGAGTTTCTCTTAAGTAACTAATCATTTCATTATAAACTTTACCTTTGAAAAACATAAGAATATGTTCATACATAAAGAGCAGTACACTTGAGTATTAAACATGACAATAGCAGTAAGATCACGAAACAGTGGAAGTAATTATATGCCAAGATCATGAGCTCTATGCTCACTGTGAGAATCTATAGAAAAGTAGGTACTATAATTTATAAAAGTTAATCATCTTACGACATAAGAAACTTTGGAAGAACTCATTCTTATAAATAGAATTGATTATGTCTAGGATAAAAGGTCACTTTGGCTTAGAAATAAATATTGTCATAGATCCAAAACAATGAAAGAAATTACTGTACCTCATCGGAGACTTGTAGCTTAATAATCATTCTACATACTAGCATCTTAACATGCTAGAGAAGTACTTTCTCGACATAATTTTAAATAAACCCTACTTGATCATATGCTTACCTGCTGAACTTGTAAGAACCAGCAGTCCGTTTGAGTTAGCAGAACGGTAAGTAAACCCCGATTTCAAACAAGGATTCTCACCTACTTATCAAAAGTAAATCATCAGTATAGCTAACAACAACTAAATGCAAGTCCTCTTTATAACACATATGAAAATTAAAGTTGTATTAGTTTACCTATTATTTGAAAACTAACCCTTAAGTTTTGTTAAACTGTTTCATTTTCCGCTAACCGCTGGCAAATTTTTACGAAATTTTGGGTCATTTCAGTAGGTCGAGCAAATCGTCAACCGAACATCCAAGCCAAAACATGTCTCAACGGAATTGAACCCGGGTGGATGGAATGAAATCCATCTAGCCCCACCAACAAACCACTGTATCCTTGACAAACACTAGTTGTCAAGCATGTTCGTGAAACTTAATTGCTTTAATTCTTTTATAAAGTGTGGATATGGAGTTCAACAAAATGAATCAATAATAATAGTAGGTGACTACTCTATGAAATGTCAAAGTTTCCTTGAATCACATAGCCCAATATTAAATACCAATTGAAAACATGTTTCTTCTTAATTCAATGCAATGAAGTTTAAATTTCCAATTCATTGTTTAATAAGCATCCGCAATCTTTCAACTTACGTGTTAATTTAACAATTTTAAAAATTAAATCGACATCAATAATGATATCTTTATTTTAAAATTGTTTATATATAAAATTAAATAAAATAAAAATAGATAAATAATAGTCAAGTTTTACCCCATTGCACCATTTCACCCCTTGAAAAAAAGACACTTTTAATTTATGTAAATATATATTAAAAGATTCAATGTGGCACCATGACATATGAAAACCTTTAACATATAGAATTGGTAAAAAATCCAATTTTTTAAAACGTTCAATAAACATTTATAGCAATGCATTTATTGTGTTGTTGTTGTTGGAGATATCAACCCTTCTATCAATTCGAACGATTAATATCCTAAATTCAACAGTTAATATCGGAGAATTATATATTATTGCTAAACCTTTTCTTATTATGTTATTAACTTTATTATGTTATTAACTATCAGCTTAAGTTCACCGGATTTAGGAAGTTCGCACCCATTGGACGAGATCTGGAGACTGGCACCCTTCCAAATTCCCTCTAAAGAAGGGAGCTGGCAAACCCCCCACTACGAAGAGCTTTTTCCGGAAATTTGGGAAAAGCGTGAATCCCGATTCCCCATCTAACAAATATTCTGACCATCTCCTTGGTCGGCCTGCTCCTCTATATACTATATATAGTTGTATAAACAAACTTAACCAAACCAGATCTGAGAGTGAAAAGTTCTTTCTCTTTCTCGTTGTGTGGTGGGTTTCATTTTCTTACGTTTCTCCTTTTTTTTGGCACTTAGGCAGCTGATCCAAATCCGTCTCAGAAACAACAATGGCAGGTCCCAGTGCTGCCACCCCCATCCTGA
>LPNX011161001.1:251912-294735 GCA_001517045.1 Pseudotsuga menziesii | reverse complement strand
TGTGAACCATGTCTGTGGTTATTTAGCTCATCCTAATTTTGCTAGATGAATAGTCTGTTTTAGTTTAGCTGTAGTTTTTAGTTGTTTTTTTATTCAGTTAGTTAGATAATAGCAGGGCCTACATTGCCATCCAGAGAAACATTCAATGTGGTTCAATTTTTTTTGGGAATCTGCATATGCAGTAACATGCTTGGATCAAGTATTTGCATGATCTATTTTTGTCTCAGTTAGATCTTACGTTGACATCCAGATAAACATTCGATGGGGTGCAATTGTTTTTGAGGATCTGTTTGCAGTAGCATGCTTGGATCGAATGTTTGGAATGGTATGTTTCTGGAATTGAGATTAAGTTTTTTTCTGGAATTGCCGACCACTACTTTGCTTTGCCTTCAATCTGTCGTGGTGTTTTACAAGATTAATCAACTTGCTATGAATCTAGCCTTTTTTGAATAGCTTATTCAAACTGTTAATTACTTGCTATGAATCTAGCCTTCTTTGAATAGCTTATTTAAACTGTTAATTTTTTTTGTTAAGAGACTAATTTATTTCCTCATACTCAGTTTAGATTGGGTTTAACTCTTTTTAGCTGCAACTCTTTTTAGCTGTAGAGTTTATTAAACACTTCAGCAGAGAAAGACCTCCACCCACCCAGGTAAACCTATAAGGAAGCTTGCCCTGCGCGCTAGCTGTAAAAACAACCACACATAGGTTGGCTGCAGCGTAAAAATCAACTTGAATGTTTGTTTGTTCCTCGCCTCGGCGCCTATTTCATAATTCCCCAGTTCTATTTGGGGTAATAACCCACCCAAGAAAGAAGTGGGTGGGCAGAATTTCACTTTTTTTTTTGTTAATCAAGAAGCCGAGATAGAGGATCCGTCATTATCATTTAAGGACAAGATCTCGTCACTGGCTCGTGAATTATCATTTAAGGACATTATCATTTATTGAGTTGCAGTTGTCAATAATCTTTTTAGATTTTTTTTTCATAGACTCGTAAGATTATTTTGAATTGTGGGTGTCATAGATGTAAGAGTATTAATGTTTTACAAAATACTACACTGAGACACTAGTTAGATAATAATAGATCCTACATTGACACCCAGAGAAACATTAGATGGGGTTCATTTATTTTTGAGAATCTGTTTTTGAGAAACATTAGATGGGGTTCATTTATTTTTGAGTATTTGAGGATCTGTTTTTGTCTCAGTTAAATAAAATAACAATAGATTTTACAGTGATATCCGGAGAAACATTCAACCGAGTGCAATTACTTTTGAGAATCTGCATGCAGTAGCATGCTTGCATTGATGTTTGAATAGTTGTTTATGGAATTGAGATCAATTTTTTTTAGAAGTGCAAAAGATTGCAGACCACTACTTTTGTAGTGCTTTGCATTACCATAGCTAACTTCAATGATACTATTAAAATCAATCTGGTGTCTTGTTTTACAAGAGTAATTTACTTCTTGTGGTGTTTTACAAGATTAATATGCTTGTTATGAATATGGATTTTTTTAATAAGTTATGCAAACTGTAATTTTTTTTAGAGATTAATTTATTTCATAATAGATCTATTTTAAATATAAAGTTTATTAAATACATAGGAGGATAAAAATCTTACAAACTTTCCTATATTTATAAATTTCAAATTAAAATATATACCTTTATATATATATATATAAATGATTATGTGGTACTTTTTTCTTTAAGCTGTTTATTTCAATTAAGTATTTTTTTTGGTTCTAATTATGTGTTAGGTTTTAAATTCAGAAAATTGCAGTTCATTCACTTTCTTACTGTTTGCTATTTTATTTATCATGCGATTCATGCAAGAGTTTGTATTCTAATGCCTATGCATAGATATTTTGTCCTTTTTATATTCTTTTGAACTGTAGTTGTTCCTCTTTTTGAAAATTAGTTTTTCTTCAGTGTTGACATAGACTCTGTTATGTATTGATAACCTGAGTTTTCTGTAGCACGATTAATATAATGTTAAAGTTAACAAGTTATGTTATTATTTATTTATTTGTGTATTGTTTTTTAATTTGCTACCCATTTCTTATTCCTTTTGTATATTGTTTATTGTTGTCATTAGTATTGTACTTATTGTATTGGGTTTCTATTTAAACATTTTAGTTGGTTAGGGGAACTCAATGGATCTTCATGAGACTCAGTGCATCCTTTTTGTGAAAAGTCACCCTGCATCATTTACATCTCCTGTTATTAGCTATCTGCTTTGTTTCCCACTATTTCTTTAATAGGTTGTGATGAACTCAGTACTTGGTGTTTCCAACTTAGTGTTCTCTTTGATAATGTTTAACCCTTTAATTTGAAATTCCATACTATCTCATTCTTTATTGGTCTTTCTAGAATAAAAAAACAAAAAAACTAATGGCATACTTTACAATACTTTACAATACTTCCTTTACATTCATCTCTAAAAATGTCTATGAGTAAAAAGCACATGCTTAAAATCTATGCATTTTGAATATGTTTTTATAACATAAATATCTATCTTCAAAAAACTAATTTTATATTGATGGAGAGATGTAACTCAAAATGACATAATATTCAAAATACCATAATATTTTATGCCAATTATAAGAGTCGGAAGTAATATTTTTCTGGTCAATAATATTTACAAAATAAAATTATACACAATGATTAAGTCACGTAAATTATTAATAAAATAAACTAAAAAAAATAACCTCAAAACATTTTAATCATATACATATAACATCAACTAATTATATTAAAATAGTTCATTTAATTATATTAATCCTAAGTTAAAAAGTCAAACTCGATAAGACTTGAAAACATTCAGACTAAAATTTCTTGAATTGACATTCAACAACAAGAAGTGATATTCAAGATTAATCTCACATAAATACGTTATTTGCCTTCTTTTTAAACTCAAAGTCTTTCCTTTAAGTCTGGGTTATTTTTTTCATTGATAACTTGAATTTCCTGTAATAATAAGATTAGTAATTAGTGACATGTTTTAGTATTAATCAGCTTTAATGCACCTGATCCCATGAGAACTCAGCACTTAAGGGTGCTTGGGCTAGAGTAGTACTAGGATGGGTGACCTCCAGGGAAGTCTTAGTGTTGCACCCTCCACCCCTTTTGAGCACTTGAGTGGGCTTAATGGTTAAGAACATGTCTTATCTCCTTGGAAGTCACAGGTTCAAAACCGGCCACGTAGGGTTGTTGTATATTGGCGTGCCTGTTGGATATACTCTTGGGAGGCTTCTCTTCCCATGTTCTAAAAAAAACATGTTTTAGTTTTAACACAATAGTTTTATTTGGACAAAGAATGTTATGAGAATTTTGAAGGTTGAATGACCATGAATTCCAATGAAGAGTCAAGTTGTGATTGTCATACTATGCATAATTTCCTCTACTACCATTGGCTAACAATTTTGTCATTTTTTTCAATGTTATTTTTTTAAGTGTTGAAACTTTTATTTAAATCTCTTGTTATCTAATGTCTTTTTTAGTTTTTTGAGAATTTTTATGATTTTTTGTATTTATAATTTCTTTGTATGAATAAGGTTGATATGAAAATGAAGTTAAGTAGACAAATTCACTCCTTTCCATATGGAAGTTCTCCCAAAATAGAATTTTATTGGATGTTATAGTTTACCACTTGATGGTTAATAAAAACTTGGACTATGGAGTTTTTCCTATGGTAGTTTTACCAATTTTAAAACAACACATTGCTAGAAATTGGAAAAAATTGAATCAAAACTGAATGTTAAAATGACAGTAAAAAGGTCAATTTCTCCACTTAATAACTTTACTCCATATAAAAATAGGGTATTGTCTTGCCAATTTCAGTTCTCTAGTCGTAGTAATTGTTGATAAAATAACTTTATTTAGACTAATGTACAATATTTTTTAATATTGAATTTTGGAAATATTGGTAATATTTTTAATAAAAAATCTAATTTCTATTAAAAATTAAATGGAAAATTGCATTCTATATAACATAATAGTTTATGAGAAATCTCTTTGACATCAAAAGAATACTTGAATACTTTAAACCTTTTAATATTTAAGATGATTTATTTAATAGTTATTAACAAAAAATTACTCAATCCCTCACCTTATACAAAGCCTATACAAAAATAGACCTTAATCATTTTGACAATAGAATTAAAGCTACTGTGAGAAATCCTTGTGGATTGTTTATCACATCTTAGAATGGGATGAAAAAGCGGAATCCTTAAATAGATTCATACCAATGTAGAACTTTAATCACCTTGTTGTTAATCACTAAAGATAAATTTTATAGACTAGTAGTTTTGACATTCTTTTGTTTATTATCAATTTAAAAAGATGCCTTAAGATCGACAACTTCAAAATAAGCTTTTGTACACCCCAATATTTAAGGTTGCATTTTTTTAATTTTTGAAACAAACTTTGCATGCCAAATTTGTTTAATTTGATGAATTTATAATTTATAAATGAATTTGGATCTTTAATATGGAATTATAATTTAACCACTGAACCACAACTACAAACTAATGAAGATTTTTGTATAAAAACAATATTATTGTATTTTTAGTTAAAAATACGAACTTAGTTATACACAGTAACAACATTACTTCAATAATGTTAAAGCCCTCAATTATTATATTAATACATCCATTTTAAGTTTTTTTTTTTAAATTAATTTGAAAAGTATAGAAAACTATCATTTATTTTTTTAAGAAATAAGTCTACACTAATCTAAAAATAAGAAATAGGTTTACACTAATCCAAAATTGTGCTTTGTACACTTTTTTATCCAAAAATTTCATTATTTGGGTACTAAAGTACATCACAATAATACCATCTTCATTATATTTTACATGGAAATAATATTGAAAACTCAATTTTTACATAGTTAGATAAAATTTCTATAAATAAGAATAATATTAAAAAAGCCTAATATAATAACCTCCATTTCATCATAGTATACTATATTCAAGCAAATACCTTGAAGTTTTGTGATTCTTATTTTTCAATTTTCCATTAACAGGTCATGAGAGATGAACATGATTGTGGATAAGATGCCCTTTTTTGTTTTAGGTTTTAGATATAGATATTTGATGATCATGTTGATGATAATTACTATTGGAACAACAAAGTTAATTTAATTACTTTGATTTGTCATGTTGTTTTATGATGAAATAACCTAAAAATAAAACTTGAGTTCCCTTCATTTTTTTTTTGGATTATTAAGTAATGGAATTTGATTTTATTATAAATGTTTTGAACATTAGATTTATTATCTTTATAGATTGGACAAAGTATATCAAGTAGCTCAAATATTTTGATGTGTAATTTTTTTTATTATTGTGAAAAGAATTAAGGTAAAAGAATTACACCTCAAGAAATGAGATCCCTATGTTTTGAAAATTAGGTGTATCATATTTGTAGGTTGAGCATTCTAAGACAATTTCTTTTCATCCTCTACTTTATTGGTCTCCAGTATTTTATAGATAGTTCCATATACTTTTTAAATTAAAAGATTAACATAATTGAAATATTGTTGTTAGTATGTAGAGCTCAATTTGTAGTAGTGTTGTACATACTTTTATTTTTAATGTGTTAAAGGAAATAAGATGCTTTAGAAGAACTGATAGACACTGTATTTTGTTATTTAGATGTCAAAGTAAAATATTAAAAATAAAAAAAATATCTTGAGATTGCAGAGAGATTTTGAGGTGGGTCTTAATATATTGCTCTTACCATGACATCTATGTTTTTGTCCTTGGTGGAGTTTGTGTGAGGTTGTGACTTTTCATGCCTATCATAAGAGTGTAGAGATTCATTTAAATGGTCACAATACCATTTTTGAAATCATACGAGGAGAGACCGAACATGGAGCTAGTTAGCATAGTTTCTCCCAAGATCTTGTAGAATCTCATATTGAAAGTAGTGCATGGGGTAATGAAATGTTAATTTTTCTATGTTATCATAGCTTAAGTCTTGACTTGATTAGAATTTAATACATTCTCATAATAACATCATAAAGAGGATCACTGAAAGAAACCCAATCACAAGGTACACAAGAATTTACCCTGGGAAACCCTAACGGGAAAAGACCAGCAAAACTTCCTGAATACAGATTACCAGTATGCAATGACCAAATAACAAAGTCTCATCAAGTGAGAGACCAAACCCCAAGAATAAAAGATAATACACCAAACACATTGGTCCTCATCATCTACTGGAACATCATCATATGCAGTATGGAGTTGGATCATCATCTAAAGTGTGGTATTGGGGCATCATCATCTGCAGTATGGAACATCATCATCTACATACAAACTGCTACATCACTAGCATCGATAACACAAGGTTGGTTCATCAACATAAGGATGGAATAACAACAACAACGATAGCATGAGGATGGATCATCAACATAAGGCTGGAATAAAACAAACAAGGATGACACGAGGCTCTCTCATAAGTATAAAGATGAAAAAACAAGAACAACATGTGACATCACCATCAATAGCTCAAGGTCGGAGTAACATCATCTATGGAAGGTATAACAACAACCAACATGATCCTTCCTTTTAGAATTAGGGGATCATGGATGACACATCTGTGGTACTAATTAAGACAATCCCTCCTTTCGGAATTACGGGATCAATTCCACTAATTAAATTCTAGAGGATCCTTCCTGTAACGTCCCCAACCCTCCGACCGACGAAGAGGACGCTACCGATATACTATCTATTCTAGAAACTAGCCCCATAACACATAAAATAAAATGCCTTGAACTCAAGATACACAGATGCATAAAGAATTAACATTCAATGGAAGAAAATTACGTTTAGTTCAATCATTCAACACATTTTACATGTTCATCATAATTCACATAAACAAAACAATTGCATGGGTGATTACACAAGAATAATTATCTTCGAATGAAGCTCCCCACAACCAGCTATGTCGCTGCAACGTTCCACCCAACCATAGGCCAGTGTGCTCCTTAATCTCTCAGCAACACTGCCACCCCCTAGTTGGGCATGATTCCCATAAGGAATAAGGAAACTAAGCAGGCTCACACATAGCCAAAGATATGTCAAAACTCAGTCAAGCCAACACAGTTGGGTTTATTAGACCAAGAGTACACAACAACACATAACCAAGCTAACAAGTTGGGTTTATCAGGTTACCAGGAGATGGAAGCACTGTCTGCTAAGCTAGTGGATCATTCAAGAGCTAAGAATGCCTACACTAGAACTATCTTGACTCCTAAGACATCCACACACACCCAACACAAGGAATCATTCCCTTCTCCGCTGCAGAGTCCCCCAGGCCATGAATTCCCTTCCAGTGCTATTCAGGGGGGTGTAGAGAAGAGAGACATCCCTCTAGCTCTGTCTATGAGGCTCCTGCAAAACACTAGGTTTGTCAAGCAGACTCCTTTCCACTCCCACATAGTCCAAATACCATTGCATACACAGCAATATACACCATTTCTGGGTAGAGGAAAACAATTTAGCCACAAAAATAATTGCCAAGGAGGGTAAGAACAACCCACTAACAACAAATCGTATCCCAGGGACATTTTTTGCCATAACATGGCCAAAAAAGAAATCAACAATAACACCCAAGAGGATGTGGTCTCTCCTCTAAATCGTTGGGAAACACAAAAACGATTTTCAGCTTGGAAAACGTTGGGGAAAAGCAACACAAATCATTGGGGAAGAACCCAACCACAAGAACATCACAAAAATGAAATGATCAGACTCCAGAAAATGAAGAACAACTCTCCACGTGAGGAAGAAATACACAGCAAATCCAAAATCATGGATTTCACACTCAGGAAACTCCTAGCCGCTTGAGAGAACCCCAACGTGGGTGAATGATGAAGATGAAAATGCCCAAGAGCCCAAATTGTGAAGGAAGAACAAACAGCCAGGAAAATCATGGAGGTTCCTAAGTTTCCCTGCATGAGGTAAAAATGAAGATCGTGGATGTATGGCCAAATGGGCATGCAATTTGGGTGTTTACTTGCCCCAAAAGTCAAAATTGATTTTCCCCAAAAATGGGTATTCCCCAAATTCGAATTTCCTACCCATACTCCTCCCATCCCCATGCAATAACTACTTCAACCAATTTCTGGCAGAATTAAATGATTGGGTGAATGAGACAAGAAAGGTAGTTGACTGTTTCATGGGTTCTCCCTTTGAAATTTGGCTTTTACCCATTGGCCCAAAGGTTTAAATAATTTCCTCCCTATTCCTTAGGAAAATCATGCACCCATCTCTTTTAATGTTGCATAGACATAACTGATGGTGGATATTTTTAATTAAAATGCATATTTACATGATGCCAGAATTATAATGTGCCAGATAACATGATATACCATCGGCAACGATTTTAATAATCAGAACATAAAACATTAAATCGATGGTGGGGCTTTTTCCTTTAGCTTCTCACCATGATTAATTACAATATATACATCATATACATTTTTAATGCAAATGGGGTCAAAACCGGGGTGTTGCACTTCCTTTCAAAATTAAAGGATCAAGTCCACTACTAACATTGTGGATGCTCATTCCATTTGGAATTAGGGGATCAAGTCAACTACTAACATTCTAGACAATCCTTCCTTTTGGAATTATGGGATCAAGTCCATTCTCATCAGGATTTAAGATGATCCTTCCTTTTGGAATTATCGGGTCAAGTCTAAGGATGATTAGTCCTTGCACATCAACATTTAAGACGATCCTTCATTTTAGAATTACGAGATCTAGTCTAAGGATGATTAGTACTTCCACATCAACATTGAAGACGATCCTTCCTTTCGGAATTACAAGATCAATTCTAAGGATGATTAGTCCTTCCACATCAACATTGACGATCCTTCCTTTTGGAATTATGGGATCAAGTCGAAGGATGCTTAGTCCTAAGTTCAACATCTTGGGAGATCCTTCCTTTTAGAATCAAGGGATCTAGTCCAACGAGATCATATTTTAAGATGATCCTTCGTTTCGGAATTACGGGATCAAGTCTAAGGATGATAAATCCCAACTTCATCATTTTGGATGATTATTCCTTTCTGAATTATGGGATTCAGTCCAACAAGGTTAACTTTTAAGACGATCCTTCCTTTCGGAATTACGGGATCAAGTATAAGGATGATCAATTCCAACACCAACAAGATCAAAATTTAATATGATCCTTCCTTTCAGAATTACGTGATCGCGTCTATGGATGATCAATCTTAACATCAACAAGATCAACATTTAAGAGGATCCTTCCTTTCAGAATTACGGGATCAATTCTAAGGTTGACCAATCCCAACTGAGCTTCATTGTAACATACCTCAAATTTCAAACATAAAAAATTCTATAACCATATATCTTCAGACATATTAATAAAATACCTAACTTTTTTCAGGCATTTACAAACAAAAACTCAAAATCTAAGTTACTAATCTTCTACAAGAACCATTCCGCAGTTCCAATTCTGCGTTCCGCATTCCACATTCTGCATGTGGACTTTGGGAATCAGAAACTCCTCGAAATGACCACCTTGTCCTTTGAATTTCCACCCTCTGACCTCCACCTTTTTGCCTTCTGCTATGGACTTCGGAAGTTGGAAACTCAACATATGACAAAATTATTTAATGACTTATCTCCCTCCACCTTCGGTTGCGGAACTCAGGAATCATAAACTCAACATTCAACAGAATAATTTAATGAATTTCCGCCTTCTGCCTTCCTCCTTTTAGCCTTCCGCTGCGGAACTCGGGAATTGAAAACTCAACTTTTGACGAAATCATTCAGCCACTTTCTACCTTCCACCTTCCTCCTTTCTGCCTTCTATAGCATAACTCGGGAATCGAAAACATATCTTTTAATGAAATTATTCAACCACATTCCACCTTCCACCTTCTGGGGTAGATCTCAGAAATTGGAAAGACAACGTTTTTCCTTAACCTTTTTCTCATTTTTCGCCTCCTGCCTTCCGTAGGCGGATTCCAGGGTGTAGAAAAAACACTTTTACCCTAGAATTTTTGGCTCTTTTCCGCTTCCGTAGGAGGATTCCAGGGAGTGGAACATAACCTTCTACCTTGTCATTTTCCTGTTTTCCACCTTCCTCCTTCCATGGGAGGATCCCGGAGTGTGGAAAACCCACATTACTTTATATTTTCCTTTTCATCTTCCGCCTTCCTCCTTCCACATTCCGTAGGGCAGATTCCGGGGTGCGGAAGATCACTTTGGCCTTTTTATTTTTTGTTTCTCTTTCCGCCTTCCACTGTCCTCATGCGGACTTCGGGGTGTGGAAACACCACATTATACCTTATTATTTTATGTTTCTCTTTCTGCCTCCTGCCTTCTGCCTTCCGCAGGAGGACTTCGGGGTGCAGAAACACTTAAGATAGTTGCATGGTTAATTATGGATTCATACCGTGAAATTGAGGTTTTTCCTTGTGTAATTAGATTTCAATCGTAACATCAAAATAATATAGATCTAAACCATAAACCAACATTATTAGTTCAATCGACATTCCAAGTTCAAATGCAGAAACAAAGGAAGATTTACATAATTGATACATATAGGAAATACACACTAGAATATCCGATCAGTTACACCAATAGAGGATTTAATTCGTTAGATACAGACTCATAAATTCTAATTATTCTTGTATTGATTCTAAAATCATTAACATATTAACAACAGTCATAACTAAGTAATTCTACTCAGAACAAAATATTAATTTCTACAGTAATAACATTACTGACAATCCTTAATGCAGGTATGGATGCCTAATCTTGGATGCGTTAAGAGAAATCTAACCTTGTACAGATCTAGTATAATATACAAAACATGAATAATGGTTCTACAGAAAATGCATGCATAATACTGCTTGGAAGTATAAATTGCAATTCACATTTTACATATACACCCTAATGTAGCTAGAATCATAAGAAAAACAGAGGTGGAACCTGGCACCAAAGCTGGGAAAACAAAAGTGGAGAAGCTGTTCTTCCCAACCAACTCCCAGAGAATCCAAATTACTTTCTCTAGAACCCCCGAGCATGTTCGATGAACCACAAGAGAAAAATATCTCAATGCACCATCTCTTGCATTATACATATGTAAATCCTCGTTCAATGCTAGTCTTCTGCTGCTCATGGACATACTATTAAATAGTATTTTTCCTAGGACTTGGTCATTTATGAGCCTCATTCTCTTTAGCAACTCAACTAGGAGTGCAAACCTGATTTTTGGGGATGACGCCTCCTGCATCTCGAGTTCTCACTCGGTGGTCTCTGCCACTTGTCATTTCCCTCTTGTGGTTCAGCGAACACTCTTTCAACAACTATTTCCACTTTTGTTCTCCTTCAACATATTTTATTAATAAGGAATGTTTTATTACAGAATGTTCTATTCTTGACTTTCCTGTCAAAGAATAATAAAATAAAAATCAAATTATTTTCCAGGAGAATTAATAATTATTAATTCAGGGGGTATTACATACACCTCCCCTTAAAAGATAAGACTGTCCTCAGTGTTATAATTTTTTATTTTATTCATCCATGTCAACCTCTTGGAATAAGTCTATATATGCCTCATGCATATTACTTTCCATCTCCCAAGTATCTTCTTCCGAACTAAGTTGCTTCCATTGCACCTTTACCTGTCCGATGATACGGTTCTGGAGTAAAAGTTCTCTCCTGCCGAGAATGCGCTTCGGTCCCACTTGGAACTCTCCCTAGGGTTCCACCTAGATTACATTCCAATCAATCACATGAGAAACATCATGAACATATATATATCTTTTTCAATATAGAAACGTGAAACACATTATGCAATTTAATATTGGGTGGTAGGGGTAACTGGTATGCAACTAACCCTACTTTAGCTAGAATTTCAAATGGCCCGTAATACCTGGGTGCCAATTTCTTATACTTGCCCAGTCTCAAGGTAATTTTCTTGGGATTTACTAAGAAGATCACCCACCTGGAAATCTCTAGGAGTTTTATTTAAGTCAGCATAAATTTTCTTCCTGTCTTGGGCAACCTTCAAGTTTTGTTGTACCTGTTTCACGGTTACTTCCATATCTTCTAATAAATCAGTTCCTAACATTAATCTATCAACAGGGTTGCTCCATGAGATTGGAGTGTTACATTTATGCCCATATAATATTTCAAAATGAGTCATATTGGCAGAGGCCCGGTAGCCATTATTTTATGCAAACTTTGCAAGATGCAAACAATATTCCCACTTAGTAGGTCTTTCCATGACATACATCCTCAACATATCCTCGATGACTTTGGTTTGTTTATTTTGTTTGCTAATATGTTTAAGGGTGGTAGCTAGTGCTAAAGTTTATCTTGGTTTCTAGCCCTGCAAACAATGATTTCCAAAATTTTGATGTAAACTCGACATCCCGGTCAGGAATTACCATTTTTGGCACTCCATGAAGTTGAAGTATTTCCTTCAGGAATATTTCTGCATTATTGACAGCCTTGTAAGCCAATTTCACAGGTATAAAATGAACATACTTGTTTAATTTATCACTACAACCATAATTGAATCATGTTGTTTTTTAGTCAATGGAAAACCTGTTATAAAATCCAAATATATTACCTTCCATTTCCATTCAGGAATTGGTAAGGGTTGTAACAAACCTGTTGGATGTTGATGTTCCCCCTTCACCTATTGAGCCAAAACCCTGAAATGAGAAACATTGGGTTTGTGACCACTCTAAGCCTCAAATTGAGTTTTTCCTTCCAATTTTTTTGTAAAGAGATTTGTTCTGAACATATGCAACACGATTGATGACTTCATCCCATAAATTAGGTGACAAATCCTTTGCCACCATCATGCATGTTTCCATCTCTTTCAGAGCTCTGTTCTTTCGCTCTGCAACACCATTTTGTTATGGTGTGTAGGGCACATAATGCTGCATAAGAATGCCATTATCATGACATAGCTGTTGTAAGTTATTGTTGAAATACTCCTTTTCATTTTCAGTCCTAAGAAAATTGATTTTATTCCCACACTTGTTCTCAACTAAAGCCTTGAACACTTTGAAAGTCTCAAAAACTTCAGATTTTTGTTTGAGAAAATACACCCAACAATACTTTGAGAAATCATCTATAAAAGTCAACACATAACTTGAGTTCCCATATGAGGGTATGGGAAGAGTCCCTATCATATCTGAATGAATCAAATAAATTACTTGGGCAACCCTCCTATCCTTCCCTTTGTCATATTTGCGCTCAACATGTTTTTCCACTATGCACCCTTTACACGTGCCTTTGGAAAACTTGATGGTAGGAATCTCTTCACCATGCTATCTTTGCTTGGGTATTGCAGGTACATGTAGTTGATATGGCCATACATCTCATTCAACAACTTTCTTGTCTCATTGGCATGTGATAAGAGTGCATTCCCTTTGGAGTAGGGGAGGAAGTGAGAGAACTTATACATTCTCGAATCATGGTAAGCAAAACTCACTGCAACAACTTGGCCTGTAGAGATTTATGATATCTCTGCATCATATAGAGTAAATGTTACTCTCTTGGATGTACCTGTGTGTATCATTTGATAGACAGAGAGTAGGTTTGCTACAATATTAGGTACAAACAACACATTCTTGAAATACCCATCTTCTAGGTTGATCTTGTTATCTGTTTGGCTTGGAACTTTGAATCATCACCCATGAGAATGGATGGACCACTCTAAGGATGTATGGATGAGAAGGAATATTGCATGGAAGCCATGTGCATTGAGGCACCTAAATCTATGATGAAGGATGAAGAGCCAAAAGACCCAGCAACTAAAGCATGGCATCTATCCTTATTCTCTGAGCTTGAACCTTCTTCTTTCTTCCTTGCGCCTTCTGGTAGTGGGATTTTGTTCTTCTCTAGGAGTTTCACCATCATGTAAATGGTTTTCTTCATGCATGCACTCTCTAGATGCCACCCCTTGTGACAATAAGTGTATTTTTTCTTCTCTTTCTTCTTCTTCTCTTTGTCGTTGCTAGGATTCACACCCCCATCTGAAGATTTGGGCTTGTCCTGCTTCTTCTTCTCTTGCTGCTTCAAATCCTTGTCTTTCTTCTTTCCTTTGGATAGTTTCAAAAATCCAATAGAAATGGATTGATCCTTGGTGGATTTGATGGTACCCATTTACCAACTTGTCTTGCTCCTGAGTCAAAGACTCCACGAAGTCTGTCAGTGAAGGCATTCTCCAATTTTGAGTTGTCAGCTATCCTGAGTGGAATGAGGATACAAACACTAAGTACCCAGGCCTAGCTTCGAAAGGATGGACAAGATCAGTTGCTCGTCCTTCTTTTCAATGCCACATTTTTAAGCTAAAGCACCAAAATTTGAAATTTGTGAAGAAATCTTTGATCATCTCAAAGTGAGTTGGGCTCAATGAGATCAACTCATTTTTGAGTTGGTGTCCTCTCATATCATCAGTATTTCCAAATAGTGACTCAAGCTTGATCCAGCCTTCATTGGGTGTAGTAATATTGTCTACATGGAAGAGAAGATCCCTTGAGATACTGAGAAAAGGCATTCTGAATGCCTCATCCAATCTGTTGAAGTGCTTCGATTTTTCCATAGTAGAGTTGGGTTTGTTCTCAGTCCCCATGGAGAATTTGTAGAGTCCTTTAGAGCTGAGTTGGATCACCATTTTTTCCTTCCATTAAAAATAGTTGAATGGGGTAAGAAAGAAATGATTGTTCTCCATTTCTACTTGCGCAATGAGTGACAAAAACACTGGAAGTACCTGCAATGAAAACAATCAAATATTTCTGGAAGAAACCCTAGATAACAACTCAAACGCTTTGGATTTGATTTGCAGATCCAAATAGATCTAATACCATGTGATAATCCAATTCAAAGAAATATCTAGGAGATAAAGGAATCCTCATAAATCAATATATTCACAAATTATGCAAAAAAACCATGAAAAGATTGAAATTAACACATATTAAGAATGGAGTATAACAGGGTTTATTATCATTGTCCAGTATGTAAATATGCCTGGAACATGTTATATTACATGTGGAGAAAATAATTATCCTTTAGAGGCAATTTGGATGCATACATGTGGCAGGCTTAGATTGGACCTCAAACCCCCCCTATGTGGACCAATGAGCTCCTAAACCTCAAACAGCCAAGAATTCTTGTGTGAACGTGGATGGAGAATGCTAGGACATAAGTGAAGGTAGGGTAGGTGCGGTGGAGTGCATGGGTGAGTGGGAGTGGCTCTAGGAAGCAATCATATGGTCCAAAAGGACCAAAAATGCCCAAATACCATGCATGGGCACCTCTGCTCAACCAATTTCCCTGTTTTATGGAGTGGGAATGCACCAAGGACTAAAATATCATAAATGATGGTGCATGTGTAACCAAATGATCCATAAGGGTGAATGGGTGCATTAATGAGTCCAAAACACCAAAAGGACCTTGCTTGACCAACACAACCTAGTTATGGACCATATAACATAAGTATGAAACAAATGCAAATCTAGCCTAGGTGTATGACCATGGTAATAAGGTGGTATAATTATCTAACATGTTGTGTCATTGCACGCCTTTTGACATCGCTCTATTCCGTCTCATTCCTCCTCTGTCGCGTCCTTTCCTTCTATAGTGGCTTTTCTTCTATTGTGGATTCTTCTTATCTCACGCCTTTTCTTCTGTCATGGCTTCTCTTCTGTTGTGACTTCTCTTATTCAACTACTTCTTTCCTTAACCCCTTCCTCTTTATTTGCCTATGTCGCACCTTGTTCTCCTTCTTTTCCTTCATCTGCTCTTCCTTCCTTCTTTTTGTTGCTGTCTCTGTCACAACTTCTTTCTCTTCTTTTTCACTCTTTTCATACTTAAGCATAATTCTAAGTGAATTCTGCTTACCTTTCCATAGGCCCAACAACTGCTACATTGTCATTCCATGCTCTTCTGTTGTATTTCACATGTTGTTGCACATTCACTTTTGAATTGAATACATCATACCAACACTTCATCTTTTTTCCTCCCATTGCACCCATTATTTCTTGCGTTTGGATTATCTTCCCTGTTCCAAGCTTTCCACACAACACTGTCATCTTCTTTCTTTAGTGCATCCAACTAGCCCAAAAAATGCTTAGCCTATGCCAAACATGAAAACAACTAAGTGTTGACTTACTAAAACTTGAATTCCTTGTGGTGTGTTATACCTTCTTCACTTTCTAAATCCCTCACACCTGTCCAAAATGAAGATTCCTAAGGTTGTTTTCTATTTATTTGGGTGCACGAGATGGTTTTGTTACTACTCTCAAAACTTCCCTCTACGTGCTCCTTTGACTTTGATAACACTTTTCGAGTCTACTGAAATCCCACAAAATTCTAAACAACTCTTCCCAATGCACTGTTGATTGTAATGTGTGTTTCCCCTTCACTATATGTCATAGTTGGAGATGCTCACATCAACCTGTATGCTTCACTTGTCTATCACATAAGAAAAGTATTCTGGTCACACCTTTACCATTGAATATTTTATTAAATGCGCATTCTCTATCAATGGGTCTTACCAGTTCCCTAATTCCATTAGTTGTCTATTTTTCCCAACTCTATATTGATGCGCTCTTGATGGAACTCTCAATAGTAAACCCAACATGCTACCAATGCCACTTCTGATAGTCTACCCGATATCCCCCCCAAGGAACTCTCAATGCCACTCTCAGTAGTCCACCATAGATTCTTCTTGGTGTGCTTCCAATGCCACTCCCGACAAACTACCTGATTCCCATGCCCTGCTACCATGTTTAACTAGAACTTGTGCTTCAGGCATTTTCCTTGGTACCTATCAACTTGTCCAAGAGCTCGTGCCCTTACTTCTAAGGTCTTCCAACCGTAACAAGGAGAGCCCACACATGTGATACAACCTGTCAATGGTTATTTTTCTCTCGATGGGTGTGACCTCCCTGGTGTTCTATCTATCAATAGATTTCTCTCTACCGAAGGGTGTTCCTTGTCCAATCCTTATAACGCACCCTTCTTCTGACAAAACTGTCTTGCCGACGTGCACCTCACGTAACCCAATGGATGCACACTTCTACTATCACACAATTTTTTCGATGCATTGGTTTAAATAGACTAATTGGAGACTTCTTCTGACGATCTAATTGAATCCTACACCGCTCTTGAATATGTTGATGGTCGCTGTTGATTTTTTCAATAGTTGTTGCACTACTTCCATTTCCGATTCTACCCTTAGAATCAACTATCAACTTAGGTTTTGTGGAATCACTCTTCAAGTCTCCATTTTGATCTAATAACAACTTCCACAACTAGGATAGTTCTAAATGGCTCTCACCAAGACTTCAAATTCTGCTTGTTTCTTGCTTTGATACACACTATCACTTCTAGGATAGTTGTGAAGAACTCCTAAAACTATTCATCTAGTAAAACCTTGCTCTGATACCAATTGTCACAATCCTATAGAACACCCAATTGTTTTGCGTTGGTCCCCTATGTATTGTGTGACACCACCAAGTTTTCTTCCCAATGATTTGGTATCCCAATCTTACTCCCTATTGGACTACCCCTCTTCGTTCACAACCCACCCATATCTTCATATATGAATTACAATGTTGTCGACCAACCAAGCCCAACAACCAGCCTAACCTACGCTTTGAACTATTATCTTATGTGAGTCATTTGCTTACATGATTATAATTTACATGTTATTTTACTTATCCATTCATGCCAAACATGTCATACACAAGATGTATGGTGCCCAAACTAGGCATTGACAAGTCGTTTTATAAAATGTACAAGTATTATACAATGGAGATACAAAGAGATGGGTTCAACATTCCTTGAAGAAACCCTCTTACATTCAACAACTCTATTTGGGAAGGTACGAAAAGTTTTTTTAGGCTACCAACATATTATGATTGTCGAAAAGCTGGTCTTTCTCCAATGACCTCTCTTTGTCAAGTGTTCTTCTTTCTCCTGACAACATTTTACCCCAAGTTTCACTTGCTACCAACACCTTAGCCTTACCATGAAACTCTTTCCAATCTACTTCATTTTTCCTACAAGTCCTCCTCTGCAACACTTTCCATCACAACTTGGAGTTGCCACAACACTGTTCCATGAACAAGCTTGTTCCCTTGGCCTTTGTAGTGGAAAGCATGCCTTAGCAAACTCTACCTGAAATCAATTATTGTTAGAATCTATCGTATTTCCTTGTCCTTGTAACAACTCATTGGATTGATCACCATATATTTGAGGCCTATATCACCTCATTCCTTAGTTTTTGGCACAATCGTCCAATGTAAAGCTCCCCTTGGCCTTGGCTCACGATTTGAAATTCCTTCATTTATTTGTCATTCCCTCCCTTTTATACTTTATGAAATGCACTTTCCACACATGTGGGTCATGTTGTAGAAGCTGTGGGTCAATGTGTTGATGCCCTCATGTTGATGTGCCAATGTCCTTATAAAAACTCTCAATAGCACCAAGTGATGACATGAATCTTTCGCGATTGTCTTACATGTGCATGCACTTTTCCATGGCCTGCCTATGGGGGCCCTCTCGATGGAAAAATCACCCGATACTTGTTCCAAGGAAAACCAATGGTGTACACATGTGTCAGGCGGGTGTACAACCATTTTTATCCTTTTGGGGTGTCATACTACCATGCCCCAACAAGTAGAGCCATTGGCATTCATGCCCCGTGATTGTTTCCCATGTTGATGTTGAATTATTTGTCGAAGCTTTCCATCTCTACCATATTTCTTGTCAAATATCCACATGGTGAAATTCCCCTTCTTGTGCACATGCACCTTACTCATCACACTACATGTGTCTTCCTTGTCGATCTTGAATGTGCCCCAAGTGCCAATTTTTCTGCAGAGTTGCACTTGGGCATGTTGATTGCCAATGCATCTAGGCTACCAGATGGGTGAACCGATGAGGACTTGTCATGTGCCTTGTTGTAAGAACTTTACACATACATGTATCTATTACTAGCCTAAATAAAATTTAATATTACAAAGAAATTAGCATAGTGTAGGTCATCCATCAAATAATATATTCTTCATAGTGATTCGATTCATTTCTTTCTAATATAGAGTGAGTAAGAACCATTTTTTCCCTCAATAAGACAATACAATTGGAACAATATAAGACCACTTACTAATATTTCTAAAAATTCCTCCTCAATCCTTTAAATCTTAGACTTTTGAAAGTGGTCATATTTATAGAAGTGTACCATAACTAAAAAGTAAATGGGATTTATGTCAATAACAAAATGCATCCCTCTATCTGGTGCATGTCTCGAAAGACATGCACTCGAAATAATATCTACAAAGAGAACATTATACTTTTGAAGTAAGGAAATTATTTTTGGAGCATAATTTTACTGAGGAGTTTCCTTCAAAACAATACAAGCATGCCATGGAGCCAACGTGGTCCTTATTCAAAATTTCACCTTTTTTGGTGCACCGTCATTTTGGATTCTTTTAGGTTCCAATACTTTAAGAGTTACTTCCACGGGGACTTCACTTAGCAAACCTCTCACATAGCACGTGCGATCATGGGATATTAAAGAATACCCTTAATTTCAAGAGATATTGACTCAAACTCTTTTCGTTGAAACCCCCTCCCAATACTTAAAACCTCCTCCCCACCCCTTTTTATACCTCAATCCTTATAAACCACCCTATCCACCCCCACCTTAAACCCCTCATCCCCCCAATACCTGCAATATATTGGTTCGATTTTGTATAATTTTAAAACCCACAATATGAACTAACGTGATAGGGTATTGGTCAACAAGTGAAGCCCCCATGGTTACTTCACGACCATCTTAGTGGAAGGAGATATTTTTGTCTTTTGCAATTAGTGGGTTTAGTGGGGAGGTCTTAAAGGAAAGAGGACATGGAATACACAAAACAAAAAAAAAACATAAAATCCTCTAACATCAATGGCGTATAAGTCATCCTTAAGGTTATTTTCTTCGGCAACAAGTTATGCCTTGTGCATCACTACTTCATAATGACTAGGATCATGATGGGAAATAATTAATAAATATTTGTATGAGACCCAAACAAATAATTACTTGTTATAATTAAAAATGTCTAATGTACTAGAATGATCAATCTTAGTAAAAATCTTTTTTTAAAATATTGTTATAAAACTTGAAGGAATCCAGTCTACCTAAACCAGTCCTTGTTACAGTCATTATAATAAGGGAGATGTTAGGGTTATCAAATTTCCACCATTGTAAAGCATTTGTCTTGCAGACTTTACACATTAACTTTGTATTTAAGAAGAGTATCATGACACACTCATATTTAGAGAAGTGCAGGTATTCATTCATAAAACATTAGTGTTATAATAATTACCCTTAAACTAGGGTTGAGAGCATTTACATTGTGGTTCAGTGCCGAGGGATTAGAGTTTTGGGTAGACTGGAAACTACATGCTTTGATTTGTGGCATTTTATTTTTTTTCCTTCCTATCCTATGTATAACCCCTTTTATAATATCAAAGATTTATCTATTAATAACTTTAGCATGAGTATGTTCTCTTATAGATATAATATTGTATTTTTCAAAGGAGTTAGGTTTCAACGTTTTTACCTCAATTTAATATTTTTTCACATATTTGAAATATTTGAATGTAACACCCCAATTATGATAATAATTTATCCTTGGACTCAAGGACTTGGAACTTCTATTCATGTTATTAAATGGTCAAGTTCTTCCAAGAAAAGTAAACAAGTTTAACATCATAAATATCATCTTACTATATGGTCTTCTAAATGATTCAATGCATTTACAAATTCACTAAAATACCCTTAAGGGATTTTACAAATGCACCTCTTTGTGGGATAGGTGTTGTATTCTTTGTAGATCCCCAAATAAAGGGGGGGTCAAGTGGGGATAATAACCCCCCTTGGAACACATCCATATTATGTTGTGTGGTTGATTGAATCAGGTGCTTCATTTCATATGACTCCTCATGGGAAGTGGTTTTGTGAATATGAAAATTACAAGATAGGTGATTTTTTCCTAGGATATGAATCGAAAACCAAAATCATAGGGTGTAGAGGGGTCAAGCTACTCCTCAAATATGGAAAGATTACAAATATTCTTGATATTCTGCACATTCTATATTTGGACAAAAACCTAAAATATGTAAGTAAGATGGGTGATGCAAGGGTGTATGTTGTATTTGAAAAGGGTACATGTAAGATAGTTCAAGGAGCAATGACATTGATGTGGGTATTTTAGATTGGAACTATGTACAGGTTGTTTGGAAGCACTTTTAATGATTGGTGTAAAAATTCTATTATTCATAAGGATAGAAATGAAGAAGACATGACCCCTATTGTCCTTATAAACAAAACAATGCGATGGAATCAAAGACTAGGGCATATTGGAAAGAAGGGCCTTCAAGCATTACATGGTAAAGGTATGGTAGAAAGTATGTTTGATTTCTGATTTGAGTTCAATTTGTGTGAACATTGGATGTATGGTAAGAAAATAAGGTAAGATTCCCATATGGTTCTAGAAGAGAAAAAGGAATCATGGAGTTAATACACATAGATGTGTTTGGACCTATTTCTTCCATCACTAGGGAAATATGTGTATTATATTTCATTAATTGATGATTTTTTAAGGAACACATGGATCTATTTTTGTCGAGAAATCTTAACTTATTGAGAAATTTAAATAGTTTAAAGATGTTGTATAAAACTAGTAAAGAATATAATAAATTGTTAAGGATAGAAAATGGTGGAGAGTTCTATGGAAATGAGTTCGAGGAATTCATGTGAGAATTGTGGAATAATAACAAAAACAACTAGTCCATACTGTAAGTTTTAATCCTATGCAGAGAAGCAAAGCATACATATTCGTTTAAGAAAAACAAATATTGCATGCCAACATTCACACATAATATAAAAATATTTACCTTGAAACTCTTAACCTAGAAAACCAGCAAACCTTGGAGCCACGCCTCCTATTTTCTCATTATCATTATGAATTACTCACAATACAAAATATAGGTATTCCACAACATCCAATACCCTAATCCGTTAGCCTAGATTAGAAAATAGACCCTAATCTCTTAACCAGGATTAAATTACATATTTTAGAAAATTTCCCAAAATATGTTGTTTTCCCTCCTTTGTCACAAACATTTATGTGCTTTTGGGACATTAGAGGCCCCATCCTTTTTGAGTCACATAAATTACAATGTGTTTTTCTACACTACAATCTATACTTTTGTCTAGTATTAATGCAAAAAAAGACTATCTAACATTCTTACATTGTGTACCTCTTCAAGATACATAGATATAGCAAAAATGATTTTTTTTACAACCATGTGGTTTGTAGATGATGTGTACTCTCTATTATTTGGCATGTTTAATGTTTATAAGGACATTGCAAACAAGCAAAGTGATTCATATTTTTAGAGGGAGAAATATTCTTGTATAACCCAATAAATTAATTTCATAGTTTTGATGAATCTTTCCTTATTCCTATCATCAATGCATGCTATGTGTTTGTTGGCAGGGGTATTGGGTAAGTGAGTTGCGCAGCACCACGGAGGTTGTGCAAGCTCACATGCCATCGTGAAGGACCACAACAGCACGATAGGTGAAAGAATAAACATTTTTGGAATTATTTATGCAATTTTGTACCGATTGACCACATTTTTTGGATATAGATCACTAGTTTGTTAGAAGTTAGTTAGAAGTGGACCTTGGATGTAAAGGCACAAGCCTATATATAGAGCTAGAGTTGCAATAGTAAAGATATCAACTTGGAGAGAGAATTCTGGAGAGGAACTTGTATTTTGGGTATCCTTTTGCATCTATGTCTATTGTGCGGGTTTTTGGATTTGTCTATGTAGATATGTTTTTAGTCTCCTGCTGTGGAGACGTATGGCATGTTGCGAATCTATTTTGCAGAAGTAATATGACATGACGGATGTTTCCCTAAAGTGATTTTGTCTCTTATTTTCCTGTTTTTATGGTCTGCAATGATAATGATGAATGTTTACTGGATCTGTTATATGAATGATTGTTATTGCTACGATGAATAGAGTAATGCTATCCATTAGCTATCTACTGGTTATAAATATGTGATGAATGATGCCATTTTAATAAAACGATCTTTGGAGTATCTGTTGATTATGAAGTTAAGTCTTTGATGCCATGCCCTCCCTTCTTACTGCCAGAAACTTGGTTCCGACAGCTCTCCCTCGACATTTCGGGTGAGACTTCATCCGCTCTATGGATGCTTCCAGGCGGGGTCAAACCTGTCTGGGCTAGTGCTCAGGGATATCGCGTTGGTTGGGTGTCGACAGAGTGGGAACCCTTGTCGATGAGGCTTTGTTGGTGGGTTGTGCCAACAAATGGTTTCGTTGCCGGGACCTTGTTGCAACTGAAGGGAGGATATGTGTGGCATCCAACAAAACCAGAGATTGAATATTGGTTTGACCTAAAGCTGTGAGAGTTCTCTGAAACAAAGAATCAAAACCCAGAGCTGTAGACAACCAGGTGGCTGAATAGATATATCTACGATGGTCCATATGAATGGTTCTTTTTTGAATTCCCAGTCATACTGTATGAATGGCTAGCACGGTTCACTTACAAGAAGAATAACCATCAAGGAGGAGAGCCATTATCTTGGACCCCTGGACTGATCCAAGAGGTACAAGAAACCAATAACAAAGCATCGCGAGCTGTCGAAGTGTGGATGGATAGTATTCTATAAGGATACATTATTGAATTTGCAGTCGAAACCAATAAGGCATACAACGAAGCAGATAGAGAGTTCTTCAACGGGCCACGAGGTAGGTTCTTGCTGTCTCTACAATTATCTATTAAGATGTTTGTCTGTGAGAAGGGAATTCTAAAAATGCACCTTGAGTAGTGGAACTATGGTGTGCAGGGGCCGTGGACACTGTGATGAAAGGGGGGAGACAAATGGCAAGATAAGAGGTGGATGGGTATGAGTTCTAATGAATTTGTGAGGGTTGGTGAAGAAACAAGTGGTTGTACGAGGGGTGGAGCAAGTTTTCAACAAGAAAAGAGGCATAGGATAGGGGAAGTTCCTGCTACGATTGAGATGCAATACTGCGAAGAACAACTGCATGGGGCGAAGCAACCCTATAGTGACAATGAGGACGAATAGGCCCAGGCTATGCCTAGGATAGCGAGAAGCTTGAACCCTAGCAGTAAGGGGTACACACCTCTGCACACTACTCCACCAACAGGTAGAAAAGTGCATTCTACATCACCTTGTTCGACGTGCCAACAACAGTCGAGTAGTAGAACACTGTTTGTAGGAAGAAGGCCCAGAATGGTGTGCGACAATATGAAGTTACCAATATTCCATGGAAACGGGGCCGATGACCAAAAGCAGTACTGGTTCTTATTTGAAGTAGGTTGGACTACCAAACAAAGTGTGGACGACAATATTAAGAGAATCCAATTGGTGACCACCCTTAGGGGTCACGCACTTGACTGGTACATGAGATTCATGCAGGTTCCTCAGGGAATAGTGGCGAAAACACTAAATGAGATCTGGGAAGGACTATTCGAGGAATTTAAGAAACCTAAATCTGAGGCCCAATATATTACATAACTCAAAGAGACGAAGTAGTTTCCAAATGAAACTATTTGGGATTTTGATCAAGGGTTTAAGACATTGATGGCTCGAGTCAGCTTCAAAATGAGCGATGTTCAGCACAAGGAGTGGTTCATCGCTGCACTGGTTCCACACATCAGACAACCGTTAATGCAGCAAAATATCGCAACATGGAATGAGTCCTTGGAGATGGTGATGAAGTTGGAAGCTTCACCTATTGGGGAGACTGTAGTTGGCATGAACCAGATTCAGGTGCAACTATTAAATTTGACACTCCAGCTGCAGGGTATTAAGAAGGAAAAAGAAGAGCATGATGACCTCTGGTGCACACGGTATCATACAGATGGACACACCAAGGACACTTTTCCTACTTTCAGAAACTATTTGCTCTCAGGAGCACCAAACCTTTTGAGTTGCACTAGCGTGCCATGGTGTCGCGTATGTCAGGTATATGGGCATCAACATGAAAACTGTAGCTACATGTAGAATATGGTTACAAAGGAAGAAAATTTGTATTGCTCCTTCTGTCGCTTCATAGGGCATGAGGACAAAGACTGCCGAGCTTACGACCTACTTAAAGAGAGAACATACGATTCATATTTTGTGAAGGGCGAGGATCCCCGCGCGGTCTAGTAGTTGTAGCTGTAGATGGTACAACCGATAGTACAATATACACCACCTCCACAAATGAAGTTTATTACTTCGCAGTCGCAACCTCAGTTAACACCACAACCACAGTTCGTAGCACAACCATAGTTTGCACCACGACGACAGTATAATCAAGTGCCAACTGTTCAGACTCAACCACAGTATGTTCAAGAAGCACACTACGTTCAACAACAATCGAATCCCTCGCAACAGTTAGCCCAGTCGTAATATCAGCAAAATGGAGGATTTCAAGGAGGATTTATGGGATGAGGAGGAGGCTTCGGATGAGGTCGAGAATCCATCTAGTGTTACACTTGTGGGGTATTTGGACACTATCATAGGGAGTGTCCCCATGCGCAGTGTACATACTGCACATCAATTGAACATAATGTTGAAAATTTCCCTTAATTGATTGCGAAGTGGCAGGCCGAAAACATCCCTCAATTGTAGAACCAGTTCCAAACCCAAAATCAAGTGCAGAATCAGTAGCCATTGGAGAATCAGCCTCAGATCTTGCTGCAGACTCAGAATCAACCAATGAACCCACCATAGACTCAGAATCCACCTCTGAACCAAGCTCATAACCTGAATCAAGGATCCACAGTTGCAACAATTCTAGCAGAGCCCAGAACCTAGGCTGTCAATGTTGCTGTTGTCACTCGTGCAGGTGCGACGACTGGAGAAGATGGACCCCGTCAACAAATTCAGTTTGCGAGGAAGAAAAGGGAATCATTTGATATTGCGATGGTTAAGGAGATGTTATTTTAGGCCAAGCATGTGATCGAGAGGAATATGGGTAAGTTTCCTGTTGTTGAAATGCCATCTGATTTTGATCCTTCTATAGAGGTAGGATCACTGTGACAGCATGGTACCTTGCAACAGTTCTTTGAGAGATGTCTGACGCTAGCTAGAGATATCGAGGCTCTCGGAGAGATTGAGAAACTATTGTGCCAACGGAATTAGATGTTGAAGGATTCCGCAATAAATTCCCTCCAGAAGAGAAAGACAGGTAAAGAGATTGGAATGAACATCCAGATAGGGGACTATGAAGTCGATTTTGTTATTCTAGATCTAGGGTCGGATGTGAATATTTTGACCAAACAAACTTGGCAGTTGATGGGAAATCCAACATTAGGGTGGTCCCCTATGCAGCTGCGACTAGAAAATCAGGCCAAGGTTCAGCCTATTGGCCGTGTCTCGAGACCTGGTTGTCGATATCGAAGGTATAAAGACATATGCTGATTTTTAAATCATTGAAGTAGTTGATGGTTGAGGTTCTTATCCTGCACTACTAGGGATTGGATTGGATAATCATAGCATGGCAGTTATCAATTTCAAGAAGCGGGTTATCAAATTCAAAAACTAAGATATCAGAGTCATTGCTCCCATGGACCCCCAGGAAGGACGTCGGTATATTGAACCTATCAAGGATTAGGATGGTAGAGGCTGGGATCATGCCTACAATATCTTTGAGGACTACATCCACCCTACTGTCGATGTTGAACTCGGATGGCGTAGCGCTAGCTATGCATCCTCTGATTCTGATCATGCTCTAGAAAATTGGAAAAATCGGCTTCATGAGGTGTCTGTTAAAAATTGTGGACTGATCACGCAATCTCTATGTCGTGTTACAACTGAGATCATTGAGTTGCCGATCTACGATGGGCTACCAGATTTGTCTGAATTCCTCCAAGAATTTGAAGAGAAAGTGTTTGAGCCACATAGGCTGTTGGAACTGGAGTAAGCATTGAAGGCTACCCCAACACGTTGGTGGGAAGCTCACAAACATACAATCCATGAATGGGAACCATGTCGATGATTGATGCTAGTGCATTTCGGTGATTTAGAGACTTATCCCACTGGAAGATATGATGGGCAGACTAACCCCATCATTCATTTAATGGAATTTCAGGATTTATGGGCATCAAGACCCAAGGATGAGTGGGTCCATGCTTTCATTCATACTTTGGACGAAATTCCTAGATCCTGGTATCTAGTAGCAGAGCTACGTAGAACCATAACTACCTGGGAGGAGCTGTCAATTTTCTTTGTGGAAACTTTTAGTTTCTGGGACGCTAACTGTTATCAATCCAAGAAACTCCTCTAGGTTGCAGCTCAAGGATTCCTGGTAACTTACAATGTTTTTGGGGTTTTCTAATATGGATCAAGTCAGGTGACCTATATGACCTTCCACTCTCAAGGCATAGATGAAACTCAATCAGGTACAAGGCTTTTAGTTACCACTATTCATAGGTTGACAATAAGGTGCAGGGATGGAGAACTCATCATGCTGGAAGAGTTACACACAAAAAAAATGTATATAAATGGATAAATCATGATAAGGATGGTACTTATAATCCAAATCACATCAACATGCCAATAGGGTGACAACTATCAGTCATTAATTAATTTGAATATAACTTGAATAACACATTCAAGCATAAGCACATAAAAGATAGAAATGGAAGCTGAACAAATGATAACAAAAGAGCTTATATTAAATCATGAGAAAAATGAGAAGCTTGACAATAGTATTGGTCTACAAGTCCCTGAAGTCGAACCCCTTCAATAAAATAAGTCTTAGGCTTTATAGCCTTTACAAAATACTCAGATCTGTTTTAACAAAAATAAACAAAATAATTGTTTTTTGCAAATTAGGTTAAAAAAACCCTAATTAACTACTTGTCTAACTAATTGTAGAATTAGTTCACTGTATGAACCTTCATATAACTAAGGTAACTACTAGAAATCACTGCCACTGGCCTTCTACTGTTTAAGTCATTGTTTTCCTTTGTCAGCTAGGTATTGGTGACCTTTCTGCTGTTATGTCATAGTAAAACTGAAACAGACCTTTCCTGATGCTTTCCTCTGTGCCCTTCATCTTCAGACTTTGCCCCTGAGGCATCTATATTCGCACAAAACTGGTCCTTTGTGCCAAAAATTAAATTTTAAGCCTCTGTCTGCTTTCGATGGTTAAGAGGCCAGACTATTGGAGCCGTTAGCTGCTGAAAGTGGCTTCTTTGGTGGCTAATGAACTGCCCCATCGTCCTCCTAAGCCACTAAAAGCCCGATTTTCCAAAAATTCTAAGGTTTCTTCCAAAAATGTTCTTTTAGGTTTGTCTGCTCAGCTTTCTTCTTCAGCAGGCTCTATGCTAGGAGGGTTTATAGCAGCTTGGCTTATTTCTAGAGGATGAAGGCTGACTGCAGCCTCAACTAGGGTTTCCAATGTGGGGTGGCTACTAGGGTTTTCCTTGGCCTCCTTCAACTGTAGCCTTTGGAGCCTAATCATTCTATACAGCCTTGTGTTGTCCTTTAGGTATCTCCGGTGTCTTCTTTTCAGCAAGATATATGCTCCTCTCATATTAGAGAAAGCATTTTGCAGTTGCTTGTTCCTTTTGGTCAATATTGCATTATTTTTCTTTACCTCCCTTTCCAAAATATCGATCTCATACACTTGCCTCAGTAATTGATTTATCTTTTGAGTTTTGGGTTTGTTGGAGGAAGCCTTCTCTGCTGGTTCTTGTTGCTCTTATGGTGTAGGGGATGGTAGTTCTTCAGTCACTGCTACAATCTACAAATCTAGGTTTGCATCTTCTTTTGGTTCCTCATCTGAGTCTGAGTAGGGAAGGTTTAAAATGTTCTCACTGTGTGATGCTACTTCCTAGCCTGTTTCACTGAAGTCCAAGTTCCTTTTGACCCTTTTGGATTTCGAAGAGGAGGGAGGTTGTTTTGCTACTGCTGGGGATATATCCCTTCTCTTTCTTCTCCCACTCCTTGGTGTGCTGGACCTTTTGGCAGGAGACTCCCCCTTCTCTTCTGGCTGAAAGCCTGTCTCAAATCCATTCCAAAACAAGAAATAAGGCCATGCCATTTTCCTTCTTTTCATCAACTCTTGGATCAACAGTTGGATAAGGCCATGGTGAGATAGTATGCCAGCAATCTTGGTGAGCTAAGCCTTCACCTGGTGTGCCATTTTTCCTAGACTCATGTGTAAGTAAAAGGGAAAATTTAGTGGGATTTTACCTGTAAATGGTTCATTAACTTGAAATGGTAGATCATGGCTCTGTTATATCTTCCTTCACATGTTAAGTAGACCAAAATGGCCTTCACCAGTTGCTGCCACCTCTCTTCTAACCAGGATGATGGAACACTCTTCTTCCACACCACTCCTCTATGCTCAGGCTTTAGGTAAGACCTGAACTCTACATCTTTTGGTATGGTGGTTTTGAACCATTTTTCTCCCGTGCCAGGGAGTTCAGTCACTTCAGTGATTGGGGTTTCATCTATGTAAAATTCCTCTTTTCCTATGACTGTCTTAGAGCCATCAAATGAGAGGACAAATGCCTTAGCCACATGATGATGGGAACCTTGTATCTTCTCACAAAACCTGTAGCATCTAGCATCCTGGAAAAGTTTACAGACCTCTGGATGTGCTTCCAAATAGCTGATATCTCCCAACTCCTGCCTGAGAGCAGGTCCTCCCTTCTTCATCTTGCTGAATGCCACTCCTGGGTACCTACAAAAATAATTATAAGTTCTGTATGACAGTGTGTTAGCAGGTTGCTTCTTAGAGATGGCTTTCTTTGGAGAGAAATGCTAAGATAAAAAGTGAGATGTACTGGAGTTTTGGCACTGATTATGAGGGTTTTTGATGTCATGATGGATGCTGAGGTCATAAGGTGCTGGGTGTAGTTGATCTTCTCGATTTCCTTTGCCCAACAATCATATTTTAAATCATCCTGGATACTCTGTGAGCTTTTCTACTGTTCTTTTGGACAGGTGGAAGAAAAATGAAGGTTTCCAATCCTATCAGTCCTTTTTCAATTTTATAACGACCTCCTTCACTTATTTCCACACACAGTTATGTAGGCTCAAGTCCTTTCGGTGGTTTGTCACGCCCTTCACTGATCATTTATCTTGCTGACGGGATTTGATTTGACTTCTTTCTAATCATTTCCATATTTTGCCTTTTTAGTGGTTAGAAGTTTGTCTGCTAGCTGCCAAAAAGATGGCTTTCGGTGGCTAATGAAATGATATCCTTTTGTCCTAGGCCACCGAAACCGTTATCCCAGTGTTGTGGTGAAAACCAGCTTTGGATGGATAGTGGTCTCGCCGAAAAACCCTTTTAACCTACCGAAAACCTGTCCTTCCGTTGGCTAATGAAATGTCCAAGCTTTCGCCTAAGCCACCGAAAGCACTTTTTCTCCAACGGCTATTTGCCTACTTTCGGTGGTTAAAATCTGTTTTGAATTGTTCGATAAGTTGCTGAAAGCATCACCTTTCGGTGGCTAATGATCTATCTGGAGTCTTTCCTAAGCCACCGAAAGTGCCTTTACTAATGTCACTTTCTGTCCGTTTTTGGTGGTTAACACCCTTCTTGGTCTTTTCCCTAAGCTGCCGAAAGCAACACTTTTTGGTGGCTAATGAGTCATTTGAATTCTCGGCTAAGCCATAGAAAGTGTTTTTGTATTTTACTCGCTCAGGCCTGCTTTCGATGGTTTACCTTTACCCTGCTTTAAACTATTAACTACCGAAACAAAGCCTTTCGGTGGCTAGTGAGCTATTAAGAACCCCTCCTAAGCCACCGAAAGCTATAACTTCCAAATTTTTCAACCATAGCAAAAGCAAAGACCTTCAATTTGTTAGTCATCCTTAGTTCTTTCATTACATGAATCGAATTCTTCATACTATCAATATAAATTTATTTTGGGAGATAACACCTGGCTCCTACTTGGGGATGGGAACCTCCCAGTGAGGTCCTAAGAATCCCGGACCAAAATGCCTTTCCCTGAAAACAACTACAAACTTAACACTATCATTTACTATTCCATTGGGCATGGAGTTTATTTTGTAAGCAAAAACAACCTACTAACTACTAATTTACAATGATAAGGCCTCAGAGCCTCAAATAGAGTAAAGTTTAAGAAACCACCCATTCACTGTGCCATCAAACAACTCTTCCCCTTCCAGATTCTGCAATTTGAAGGTGTTATTCTTATGTACCTGAGCTATCACAAAAGGGCCAATCCACAAAGAATCAAACATTCCATGTTTTCCCTTGTCCTGTCTGACAGCATCCCACTTGAGGACCCAATCTCCAACCTGAAAGTTGTCTACTTTTGCCCTCTTGTCAAACATGACCTTTATCCTCTATTGATGGGCTTCTGATTTTCCTATCACTTGTTCCCTGAATTGCTGCAACTCCACCAAATCCATCATCCTCCTCACCATATCATTTGGTTCATCTTCCTCTTCCTGAAAGAATTTTTCCATTGGTAGAATGAGCTGAATTGGAAAAATGGCCTTAGTACCATAAACTAAATTGAGTGGAGAAGTCCCTATAGATATTTTGTCTGTTACCCTATTAGCCCATAAAGCAAACTTAAGCTTAGAATCCCAGCTTTTTTTATTTGTCTCCAGTAGTTTTCTGATGATCCTAACTAGGATTTTGTTGGATGACTAAGCGAGGCGATTTCCTTGAGGATAATAGGATGTGGAATGCACCAGTTGTATGCCCATTGAATCACACATTTTAACTAATGCCCCAGCTTTGAAAGCTTGTGCATTATCAGTTACTAACCTCACTGGGCAGCCAAAACTGCTAAAGATATTTGCATATAAAAATCTCATGATGACCTGATGAGTGGCATTCCTGGTGGGTACTTCCTCTATCCATTTGGTAAAGTAATCTGTGGCTACTAGGATCCATTTATGCTACCCACTGGAAGATGGATTTATTTCACCTATGAAATCCAGACCCCATTGCTGAAAAGGCCCATTCACCACAATAGGCCTAAGGGGCAAGGATTTGAGTTGTTGCTTCCCTATAAATATTTGGCACTAGTCACAGGCCCTTACAAAAGTACAAACATCAGCAAAAAGGACTGGCCAATAGTATCCTACCCTTAGGATCTTGTGGGCTATGGTATTCCAATAATGGTGGCCCCAACATGTGCTGGAATGAAAGTGATGCATGACCTGATCTGATTCTTCTTTATCTAGACATCTCAACAAAATTCCAGACTAATATTTCCAGTACAGCAGTTTGTCAATTATGAAAAACTTAACAGACTTGAATTTAAGGGCTCGTGCTTGATTAGGAGTGAGATCAGGAGGAACTTCTAATTTTTGCAAAAAATGAATAATACCTGAGTACCACTCACATGAAGACAGGTTTTCAGCCACTAGTTGAATTTCATTATGATCTTGATCCACTTCTGCTGCTACCACAGTTTGCAATTTTGATGATTTGACATAGGTGAAGTTTATCCCCATTAGTTCACAGTTTTCTTTTGCCACAAGTTTGGCTAGAACTAGCCCTTTTACTAGCTTAGTGGGCTTCACCTCTATATCAAAATCAATGAGCTTGGAAATCCACTTAGCTCTTTTCCCTTCACAGCAACTGAAGGGACATATATAAAGACTTTGGCGTGGAGAATGTAAATTCTGAAAGTCTTCAATGAATTTATGAGAGCATAAGCCTATTTCTCAATTGGATCATACTTCAGCTCAACATCTCTCAAGGTTTTGCTGAAGAATGCAATTGGATTATCAAGACCCTCATTATCTTTTTGTAACAGCACAACCACCACTGTGTCATAGGATGCAAAAGAGAAGATATAAAAACTCTTGGTACAGTCAAGACTAATCAGGGTTGGGGCCTCCATGATAGCCCTCTTGATGTCTTTGAAAGAGCTTCTTGCCTGGTCAGTCCATTTTATTTCTACATCCTTTTTCAACATGGCTGTTATGTGCTTTACTAGCTCAGAGAAATTAGGGATGAACCTCCTGAAAAAGTTTATCTTACCCAAAAAGGACTGAATGTCCCTTTTTGACCTTGGTATGGACAACTTCTGGATTGCTTCCACCCTTACTGGATCAATCTTTACACCTTCAACTGAGACTATGTGACCTAGGAGTTTCCCCTCACTGAGTGCAAACTAGGACTTCTTAGGGTTGAGTGATATTCCAAACCTTCTGCAATTCAGAAATACCCTCCTCAAATGCTGAAAATGGTCATGATGGATGTGAGAGTAAACAGTTAGGTCATCCAAGTATATAAGCACAAATTTATCCTTCAACCCTACAAAAGCTAGGTCCATGGCTCTCTGAAAAGTAGCCCCAGCTTTCATCAGACCAAATGTCATTTTAGCATACAAGAAAGTGCCCCAGGGGGTGGTAAAAGTAGTCTTCTCTTGGTCATCAGGGTGCACAACAACTTGGTTGTATCCGGAGAAGCCATCCAGGAATGACATAACCCTAGCCCCTAAGACTCTTTGCAACAAGTGTTCCATCTTGGGCAGTGGATAGTTGTCTTTTTTGGAACATTTTTTAGGGTTTCTAAAATCCACACACAACCTGATTTCCCCATTCTTCTTCCTTACCACCACTAGGTTTGCAATCCACTTGGAATACCTGAGGGGGGTTATGATTTTGGCTTTGAGGAGCTTATGGATTTCTTTTTCAATTATAGGTAGTAGGAGAGGGTTGATGGATACCAGTTTCTGCTTGAAAGGGATGGTGTCCTTCTCCAAAGGAATCCTATGCTGGATGATATTGGTGTCATAGGTTTTCAGATCACTGTACTACCAGGAAAAGATATCAGCAAATTCTTTGATCATGCTACAAAATTTTGACCTCTGATCAGTAGTCAACTCAGTGGACAAATTTATCAGTTTTGGATGGCTTTGGCTACGTATGTTTTACTCTTGGACAGCAGGATCTTACTCCCTTTTGGCAGGCTTGAAAGGGATGTCATTGTGATAAAAAAGATCTTCCAAAGGTACTAGACCCCGAGGTATATAATTGCTGGGTAATTGGACAATGTTCTGATCAACCACTTTATCTTTCAACTTGAGCTATTTGGATTCCTCCATGTTTAGGTTTTCCTGATCTATATGTATATCAAAGAATTCATCTACTAGCTGAAGGAATTTTCTAAGCTCATCATCATTTTCAAACACCTTCCAAAATTTGACATTATCTGGCAGGGAAGGTCTGTACTTGACCTGAACATTATAGCTGAGTTGAGGAGGTAAAGGGGGAAAAAATAGTCTTGTTGAGACATCTAGGTGATTCAAAGCCCGAGGTATATATGACAGTTCAAAAAACATAAAGGAGACTCTAAGTTTCCATACCTCGTTCCTATAGGTATTTAGTCTGACATTTTTTTCCTGAAAAGTGTTGTTGACCTGCTGTATAATAAGGTCTGCACCTCCAAAAATTCTCATGCACATGATCCCCATCTCCTTGGCAGCTTTAACTCCTAGTAGCAAGGCTTCATATTTTGCTATATTGTTAGTGGTTTTAAAATCAAGCTTATAAGATAGATGGATATTTTCCTTGGATGGAGAGATCAATACTACACCTGCACCTGCTGAGCTTTGAGTGCTAGCTCCATCAAAATACACGTTCCAGACTGTTGTGGTCACTTCTTCGGGCTGCTAACAGGTGGGATTAGTAAGCTGGACTGATGTTTGCTGAGAATCATTTATTTGCAAAGTGCAGGACCCAAAATTAATGTCTACTGCATAGATTGGGTGATTCACTAAATTGCTCTCATTGTTTATGATGTAGGCCAGTTGATTCTCCTTGTAAAGCCTCTTGGTCTCCCCTCCAAACATTGGGATAGTGGCATATGTAAGGTCCATCTGAAGGGTGCCACCTATAATTTTGCTCCATGATCGAGATAGCAAGAGACCAAATTTGGGAGGGATATCAGCCACTACAATGTCCATCATGATGCTTTTTGAAGGTAGCTGAGTTAGGTTCACAACAAAGTCTTTGATGAGGCCCAAGCACTTGACCTTTCTGGAGTCAAAGGAGAATAAGTCATGGTAGGGCTTTGTAATGTTGAGACCAAGCTCATCCATCACAACCTTTGGCATTAGGTTATGGGAAGCTCCTGAATCCAGCAGACAGTTATGAAGGAATTTATCATGGATATTCAAGGATATATAGAAAGGTGGGCATGATTCCTTCAGGTCTTCGATCATGGGGCCTAGGGTTACAACAGGTTTGTCATCTTGCAGATTTACAAAGTTAGTATCAATATGCACTTTTGGCTGAAGAGAATTCAGAATGGAAGATTTGAATGCATCATTTTTCATTAGCTCAATTAATGGGAAAGGGATCTTCAGTTTATGAATATCTGACTCAAGGTTGAAAGAATAATGCAACCTATCAGGAAACCTTACCTCATGTACTAGAGCTTTGAGTTGGACATGGTCAGGGATTGCTGAAGGTATTGGTTTTTGCAATGGTTTTGGAATGACATCCATTTTATTTGGTGAAACAGGAGCCTTTTTAGCTGGTGTAGCAGGTTGTTTGACAGGTACATCATTCTTCTTTAGAGGAGCAACCATCCTGGACCTCAAATTGTACCCTCCTTGACCATCAGCTTGATATACAGCTTCTTCACTGATATGCTCATCAATTAGGGATTCCTCATATTCTGCCTGTGTCAGAAAAGAGTAGTCCACCTCATCCTCCATGCAGTGGATGTGTTCTTCAACCTCTCCTTCTTCTTCAATGAATTTTGGCTCTTCTTCTAATACAACATTATAAAATGGAGCTCTTATTTTCTGATCTTCCCCTTGATTCCTTTCCCTTCTGAGAATCTGAACTGGGGGGTTGCCTCTTCTATAAGGGACAAAATTAGGGTTTTGGGGAACAAAATCGCTTGGCCCTTTACCCCTCACAGGTATCTGTCCTCGGTCCTTTAGCTTAGACATTTCAGTAGTCAGGTTATCTAACAGTTTGGTCATTTTGTCAATCTTGTTCTTTGATGAAGAAGCCCCAATAGGGTCTGCTGGTTGCTTCTTCCTATCTATCTTTCCTTTGACCTTTTGAGATGCCACAATGTTTGATTCTACCTCTAGGGCAGCATCCTGCATGAGTGATAAGGAGGCATACCTCCTTTCTCTGAGAAGCAGGCAGAAATCAGATTCAAAGGAATTTGCATAAGTTATCCCGGCTGAGGTATCAGTGGGCTTGATTTCAACCGGGATAACTTGTGCAAATGCCTTTCAGTGGGATTGATTTCAGCAGGGGTCTTGCTATACATGTTGTTCAACCTCTTGGTGAAGTTGGAGACAGACTCCCCATTCTCTGTTTTCAAGTTGCTGAACTCTGTGATATAATAGAGGTGGTCTCTCCTTTCTCCCCAATGTTTTAGAAAGATGTCATCTAGGGCTTCAATGCCCGCCACTGACCCAGCAGACAGTTCTTTGAACCATTTCCTAGCTTGACCATCTAGGCTTTGTACAAAAGTCGCAGTCCACACATCTTCCTGTTCTATGTTAATGTTCTGAGCATAACTGTAAAATGCCTCTAGATGTTATTTAGCTGTGAAATATCCCTCTCCTGTGAACTTAGGCATGTAGTTGAGGTAATCTCCAGTGGGCATGGCCGAGAGAGGGTTAGTAAAATTTAGGGGGGCATACCTAGCTACCAGGATCCTTTCCATTTTGGTCAATTGAGGAGCAACCATATTGGAAATGGGTATGGAAAGGGTGGAGGAAGACAGTACTAATGTAGCTAGTAATTGAGAAGGTGGTGGTGGTAAACTTATCCCAGTGGAGTCACCAGGGATTGGATCTTCAAAAGCAATAGTGCTTAAAGATGCCCAAACCCTATAATTTTTTGATGTATTTATAAATTCCCGAGAATCAAGTGTTTCAATAGAAGAAATAATAGCAGAAATATTTCTTGAAATACCTGATGTAGCTTCCTTTGTAGCACTGCTGGTCTATCTTAGTGAAGCCCTAGCTCTTCTAAGAATCTCTTCTGGATCTGAAACTGGTGTTGCTAGTGGCCCCTGAGGGTTTTCTTTGGTACTTGGTACTCTTGAATCCACCTTGTTTCAATGGAGTCACTAGATAGATGATTACAACTAGAATAATGTCCAATCTTTGTCTATCATCAAAGCAAGGATCTATGTCGTCTCCCAGGAAATCTGAGCTTCATTCTCCTCTCCCAGGCATTGACGCCAATTTGTTATCACTCTAGGAAACTCCTCTAGGTTGCAGCTCGAGGATGCCTGGTAACTTACAATGTTTTTGGGGTTTTATAATATGGATCAAGTCAGGTGACCTATATGACCTTCCACTCTCAAGACATACATGAAACTCAATCAGGTACAAGGCTTTTAGTTACCACTATTCAGAGGTTGACAATAAGGTGTAGGGATTGAGAACTCATCAGGATGGCAGAGTTACACAGAAAACAGATATATATAAATGGATAAATCATGATAAGGATGGTACTTATAATTCAAATCACATCAACATGCCAATAGGGTGACAACTATTAGTCATTAATTAACTTGAATATAACCTGAATAACACATTGAAGCATCAGCACAGAAAAGACAGAAATGGAAGCTGAACAAATGATAACAAAAGAGCTTATATTAAATCATGAGCAACATGAGAAGCTTGACAATAGTATTGGTCTACAAGTACCCGAAGTCAAACCCCTTCAATAAAATAAATCTTAGGATTTATAGCCTTTACAAAATACTCAAATCCTGAAAACTTGGATCTGTTTTAACAAAAATAAACAAATTTTTTTTTTTACAAATTAGGTTAAAAAACCCTAATTAAATACTTGTCTAACTAATTGTAGAATTAGTTCACTGTATGAACCTTCAGATAACTAAGGTAACTACTGGAAATCACTGCCACTGGCCTTCTGCTGTTTAAGTCATTGTTTTCCTTTGTTAGCTATGTGTTGGTGACCTTTTCTGTTGTTATGTCATAGTAAAATTAAAACATACCTTTCCTGATGCTTTCCTCTGCGTCCTTCATCTTTAGGCTTTGCCTCTGAGCCATCTATATTCGCCCAAAACTGGTCCTGTGTGCCAAAAATTAAATTTTAAGCCTCTGTCTGCTTTCGGTGGTTAAGAGGCTAGACTATCAGAATTGTTAGCTGCCAAAAGCTGCGCTTTGAGTGGCTAATGAACTGCCCCAGCGTCCGCCTAAGCCACCGAAAGCCCTGTTTTCCAAAAATTCTTAGGTTTCTTCCAAAAATGTTCTTTTAGGTTTGTCTGCTCAGATTTATTCTTTAGCAAGATTTATGCTAGGAGGGTTTATAGCAGCTTGGCTTGTTTCTAGAGGCTGAAGGCTAACTGCAAGCTCATCTAGGGTTTCCAACATGGGGTGGATGCTAGGGTTTTCCTTAGCCTCCTTCAACTGCAACCTTTGGAGCCTAATCATTCTATACAGCCTTGTGTTGTCCTTTAGGTATCTCCGATGTCTTCTTTTCAGCAAGATATATGCTCCTCTCATCTCCCAGAAAGCATTTTGCAGTTGCTTGTTCCTTTTGGTCAATATTGCATTATTTTTCGTTATCTCCCTTTCCAAAATCTCCATATCATACACTTGCCTCAGTAATTGATTTATGTTTTGAGTTTTGGGCTTGCTGGAGGAAGCCTTCTCTGCTGGTTCCTCTTATTCTTGTGGTGTAGGGGATGGTAGTTCTTTAGTCACTTCTACAATCTGCAAAGCTAGGTTTGCACCTTCTTCTAGTTCCTCATTTGAGTCTGAGTAGGGAAGGTTTAAAATGTTCTCACTGTGTGATGCTACTTCCTGGCCCATTTCACTGAAGTCCAAGTTCCTTTTGACCCTTTTGGATTTGGAAGAGGAGAGAGGCTGTTCTCCTGGTGCTGGGGATATAGCCCTTCGATTTCTTCTTTGACTCCTTGGTGTGTTGGACTTTTTGGGAGGAGACTTCCCCTTCTCTTCTGGCTGAAGTCCTGTCTCAAATCCATTCCAAAAGAAGAAATAAGGACATGCCATATTCCTCCTTTTCAGCATCTCTTGGATCAACAGTTGGATAAGGCCATGGTGAGACAGTCTACCAGCAATCTTGGTGGGCTGAGCCTTCACCTGGTGTGCCATTTTCCCCAGACTCCTGTGTAAGTAAAAGGGCAAATTTAGTGGGATTTTACTTGTGAAGTGGTTCATTAACTTGAAATGGTAGATCATGGCTCTATTATATATTTCTTCACATGTTAGGTAGAACACAATGGCCTTCAACAGTTGCTCCCACCTCTCTTCTAACCAGGATAACGGCACACTCTTCTTCCACACCACTCCTCTATGCTCAGGCTTTAGGTAAGACCTGAACTCTACATATTTTGGTATGGTGGTATGGTGCTAGGGAGGTCAGTCACTTTAGTGATTGGGGTTTCATCTATGTGAAATTCCTCTTTGCCTATGAATTCCTTAGAGCCATCAAATGAGAGGGAAAATGCCTCAGCCACTTGCTGATGGGAACCTTGTATCTTCTCACAAAACCTCTAGCAGCCAACATCCTGGAAACGTTTACAGACCTCTAGATGTGCTTCCAAATAGCTGATATCTCCCAACTCTTGCTTGAGAGTAGGTCCTCCCTTCTTCATCTTGCTGAATGCCACTCTTGGGTACCTGCAATAATAATTATAAGTTCTGTATGATAGTGTTTTAGCAGGCTACTTCTCAGAGATGGCTTTCTTTGGAGAGAAATGATAAGATCAAAAGTGAGATGTACTGGAGTTTTGGCACTGATTATGAGGGTTTTTGATGTCATGATGGATGTTGAGGTCATAAGGTGTTGGATGTAGTTGATCTTATTGATTTCCTTTGCCCAGAAATCATATTTCAAATCAGCCTGGATACTCGATGAGATTTTCTGCTGTTCTTTTGGACAGGTGGAAGAAAAATGAAGGTTTTCAATCCTATCAGTCCTTTTTCAGTTTTATAACAACCTCCTTCACTTATTTCTACACGCAGTTATGCAGGCTCAAGTCCTTTCGGTGGTTTGTCACGCCCTTCACTGATCATTTATCTTATTGATGGGGTTTGATTTGACCGCTTTCTAACCGTTTCCATATTTTACCTTTTCGGTGGTTAACAGCCTTCAGAAGTTTGTCTGCTAGCCGCTGAAAAGATGGCTTTTGGTGGCTAATGAAATGATATCCCTTTCGCCTAAGCCACCAAAATCGTTATCCTAGCATCGTGGTGAAACCCAAATTTCGGTGGATAGTGGCCTCGCTGAAAAACCCTTTTATCCACCGAAAAACCATCCTTCCGATGGCTAATGAAATGTTCGAGATTTTGCCTAATCTACCGAAAGTGATTTTTCCCCGATGCTTATTTTCCTACTTTCGGCTGTTAAAATCTGTTTTGAAATGTTCGATAAGTTTCCGAATGCATCACCTTTCGGTGGCTAATGAGCTGTCCAAAGTCTTGCCTACTCCACCGAAAGGGCCTTTACCAATGTCGCTTTCTGTTTTCTTTTGGCGGTTAACACCGTTCTTGGTATTCTCCCTAAGCTGCTGAAAGAAACACTTTTCGATGGCTAATAAGTCATTTGAAATCTCTCCTAAGCCACCGAAAGTGTTTTTGTATTTTACTCACTTGGGCCCACTTTCGGTAGTTTACCTTTACCCTATGTTAAACTGTTAGCCACCGAAACAAATCCTTTTGGTGGCTAATGAGCTATTAAGAACCCCTCCTAAGTCACCGAAAGCTATAACTTCCAAAGTTTTCAACCATAGCAAAAACAAAGACCTTCAATTTGTTAGTCATCCTCAGTTCTTTCATTACATTAATCGAATTCTTCATACTATCAAAATAAATTTATTTTGGGAGATAACACTAACCATGAGGTCCACAATGCACTCCAACTCATCCACGACATAGTATTGAAGGTTGTGCCACTTGCATACCCTGTAGATCAACATTTGCAGTGCCATATGCAATCCCTGATGACGTGCTACAATATATCTGGTGAACCTGGAGATAATGATGACATGAGGAATGTCAATATCCCAGAATCATAATGCAGTCGCAATGTTGCAGCATCAGACATACCAGCTGACCCATGAGTCAGCCATTGAATATCCAAAAAGTTAACATTGGGACAGAAGAAAACCCAAAGTTTGCTAATGTTGGGGACTATTGGGACGATAAGAAAATGGCATAGGTCACAGATCTGCTGCATGAGTTCTAGGATCTATTTTCGCATGGTTCTCAAAAATGAAAGGGATACTAGGGGATCTAGGGGAGATGGAAATCCCATTGAAACTAGATGCGAAGCTTGTACGCCAGAGGCCTTATCAATTGAATCCGCGATACAAAGAACATGTCAAAGCTGAGCTTGATTGGATGTTAGATGTTGGAATCATTGAGCCCGTTGAAGAGTCGGAATTAATAAGCCCTATGATGGTTCATGACAAAAAGAATGGAGAAGTTCACATTTGTGTCGACCCAAGGAAGCTGAACGATGCCTTCTTGCATGATCCATTCCCCACCCCCTTTACAGATGAGGTCCTTGAAGGGGTAGCCGGTCAAGAAATGTTCTCATTCATGGATGGAATTTCGAGGTACCACTAGATCCGAAGCGCAAAGGAAGATCGGCATAAGACCACATTTGTCACTAAATGGGGTTGTTTCCAATATACAGTCATGCCTTTTGGATTGAAGAATGCACTAGCAATATTTTCTTCGGTGGTCATTGTTGCATTCAAAGACTTCATTCAGAAGTTCCTACAGGTATATATGGATTATTGGACAGTTTATGGTTTGATTAGGGATCACTTAGCGAATCTGTGATTGATGCTGGAAAGGTGTCGACAACATCAAATTGCATTGAATTCATAGAAGTGTATTTTTTGCGCACCATTCAGAATACTGTTAGGCCACATCGCGTGCTAGCAAGGGATGTTGGTCGACCCTGTGACACTACTACATTTTGACCAAAAATCCGACGGCCGTCATGTCGGATTTTCGACACTTCCCTGTCGCATGTACGACACTTTGAATTTTTTTTAAGCGTCGAAAACTTGTCGTCGGGTTTCCGACACCTAAGTAACCGTCGGTTAAGCGACACTTAACTAACCGTCGGTTAAATTTAAAGCGTCGGTTAAGCGACGGAATATCTTCGACGGTAGTGAAAGTTTTTTAAGAAAATAATCTTCATGCCTTCGATTAAGCGACAGAAGGACCGTCGGATAAGCGACGGATATTTATAATGAGCGTCGAAGAAGAGACATCAAGAACCGTCGGATAAGCGACGGATATTAAATAAGCGTCGAAAAAGAGACAGATCTAATCGTCGGTTAAACGACGGAAATAGCCATGCAGCGTCGATTAAACGACACCTGAAGACGTCGCTTAAGCGATGGTTTGGTATTTTTTTAAAAAAAAAATAATTTCTGAAACAGATATCATTGTCTTCGCAATTTTAGGTGCATGGGGCCGTGGATTTCGACGATATTTTTCTCCACTAGAATGCTCACAAATGCATCTGGATAAGCGCTTTTGAACAGCCGCCCTTCGTTTTGGAAAACAAACTGGTTTGTCTCTACGCTACCAGTAATGATCGTAGGTATACAATTCATCTTTCCAGGGTCACTCCTCTTCTTGTTAAGCAGTCATGGTCCCTGGTTATGATCAATTCGGGTATAAATGGAAGAATTGAGATCTTGAATCAAGAAAACGTAAATTTGGAAGAGCCTTTAATGGCTATTGCAGAGCCCAAAGAAGGCAGT
>LPNX011161001.1:210319-245402 GCA_001517045.1 Pseudotsuga menziesii | reverse complement strand
GTGGTGGCTGATACTATAGAAGTTCAGAACATGTGCCTTGTAATCTATGATTTTGTGGATTGCAGTTTTTCTAATTTTAGGCCAGAAGTTAGTTTACAATTATCCTTCGAAAGATGTGAATATATTCAGAATTTGCTTCACTCAAGATATTATGCAAAATGACTTGAAACCGATTAATGGCTTAAACTTGTAAAGATATAAGTCCACAAAAATTTATCAAGAGAATCCATTCAAGTGTGCAAAATTCAGCAGCAGACTACATTACTAGTATTGATCCTATGATCAATGTTTTTTTCTTAAATTACTTTTTGTGTTGGTGTGTTAACAAGCTTGCAATTTACTCACTGATTTCACTTGTTTATGCCAAACAGGTATATTTGGATTTCAAAATAGATAGTGTTCTGAAAAATCTTACTTGGGGAGAAAGCTTATGCTTCACTGTTCTTTCCAGATTCGGCCAGTGACTCTTAGCTTCAACTCTTTCCTATCTCAACCTGAAAAGAACAATTCCATGTTTCTCTGAATAATTAACCCATCATGGCTCTCACGAACTTTCCGATGACAATAAGTAATATGAGTTGGTCCCTTAGGTGTGCTTGCTTGTTTCTTATTTCTGCAATTCACAACCATTTAGGCACATCAATGTGTATAGGTAAAGTTATGACTCATGAGAAAGAAAAATGCTCAACTGTTAAAATACCCCTCAAGTGTATCATGTCCATCTGTCAGTCCTGGCAGGATTTTAATTTCTGTCACTACAGAAGATTTTGAGTAGCTAACATATGTACTTTCTGCCTGTACATTTCTTATGAATGATATCTTGACTGGCTAGGGTAAATTCACTGTTAACAGGTTGCAACATTGGATGCCTCACACCTTGGTCTCTGCAAGGGTCAAGTTAAGACAAGGTGAAGGGGTAAATTAACTTGAAATGCTTCCAGAAGTGAATGCAGGAGTGCTGCCAGAACCAAATGAAGGGGTACTCCCGGTGGCAAATGAAGATGTAGTATTTGAACCAAATGTTACACATGAGCCAAACAAAGGTGCAGTGCTTGAGCTAGATTGAGGAATGCTGGTTATACCAAATGAGGGAGATGTACTAGAATTAAACTGCGGAGTGGTGCTCAACCCAAATGAAGGAGAGGTGCTGGAACCAAATTGTGGAGTTGTGCTCAACCCAAATGAAGGAGAGGTGTTTGAACCAAACTGAGAGCTGCTGCCCAATCCAAATGAAGTACTACTGCTAGAAGAGAAGCTAGAGGTACCAGTAGAACCTATTGAAGGGCTACTGGCAGCACCAAATGTAGTTGTGGTGCCAGACCTAGATGCAGGAGTACTAGTAGAAGCAAATTGAGATGTGCTACTATTGCTGAGGCCAAAAGAAGGTACACTGAAGGAGCCTGATGAACTGGGTGCAGTTAATCCAAACAAGCTAGATTATACCCAACTTTCTCCTAGTTGAGGCTATATAACATCAGCAGTAAAGCTATGCACATTCCGAGCTGCACATCCCTATTTTCAGCAGTGAAAGATGTTATTACTTGGTGTGATTAATGGATAGAAACTTTACTGCCAGTTAAAAATTGTCTTATAACATCACCATTTCTGGAAAACAAAAAGGCCTCCTCCAAGCACAATAATATTTCTTTTAATTTGGGCATGGATCAAACTAAATTGGTTAAAAATGTTCAGTAAAAACAGGTGATTACGTTACACACCGCAGGATCCTTGTAAGGAGCTTATAAGAGATACACCTCATAGCCCGATCTCTGTTTGAAATCAAAATACAAACTCATTAGCACTGTTAACAGGCTACAATAGTTTCAGAAAATAAAAATAAATTATGTATGTGTACATGTTTGCTTTCCCAACACAAGCTATTAACACAATTTCCTTTCCTGTATCATATCTTATATACTACGTGGAAGTAAATACCCTTCTGTTGTAATAAAACCACTTAGAAACATTACCAAGCTCCCAAGATCATAAGACAAATTATAGACAAAAACAACATTTCCAAAAACAAAGTACCATTTCAACAAATTAGTCGGACATGGACCAAAATCTGAATGTTATGGCTGTTGCATAAGCATTGAAGGATTTATTTAGTATTCAGTTTCTGGATACCGATTTTTGGAAGGCTTTTAACTCACCCAATTCTGGCTGATGCACAGAAACACTAGCAGTGCTAGCTTTTAAACTAACTACATCCAGGCATAGTAAGAAACACATGTTAAAAATGTCTTTTCAAGCACATACTATTCAAGAAATATGTAATTATGTATTTGTACATTTTTCCTTTCCAACAGACTAACACACTACCTTTCCTGTAATACGTTGTATAGGCCACACTGAAGCAATCACTCTTTCATGATAATAAAACCACTTAGAAATGTTACCAAACCCCAGAGGACAAAAGGCAAGTTATATACAAAAGGACAGTTCCATGAACAACAAAGTGTCTTTTCAACAATTAGTCGGACATAAACCAAAATCTGAATAATACAGCTGTTGCCGTTGAAGGACTTCTTCAATATTCAGTTTTGGGATATCAATTTTTTGAAAGCTTTCAGCTCATCTAATGCTGGCTGATGCACAAAAATGCTAGCAGTGCTAGACTTTAAGCTCACTAACCAAATCCACGATTGTACTACGTATGTTAAATACATCCATTATAAATCAAAATAATCCAAGAAAAATGTAATTCTGGAATCTGTACATGTACATGTTTTCTTTTCCAACACGACTTACTAACACATTGCCCTTTTTGTAACACATCTTATGGACCTCGCTGAAAAAATTGCCTTTCCATAGTAATAAAACCACTTGGAAACTTTACCAAACCCCAGATGACGGAAAACAAATTATAAACAAAAGAACAGTTCCATGAACAACAAAGTGCCTTTTCAACAAATTAACTATGTTACCAGGATACGGATATGGAGCCAGATCTGGATACAGATTCACCAGATTTTTTAAAAGCCAAGATTCGGATATGGTGGGGAAACAAAAAGTACAAAAAGATATAAAAATATTTTTATAATAAATTAAAAGAACAGAGTGAAGAATAAAAAATATTCACAAAACACAAGAATGGAACTATAAGTTATTGCGAAAAAGATAGTTTTCATACATATTACTATTAAGAATTCTGGTACCATAATTGATAATTTGATAAGATATAATCATTATTGATATTGACCATTTTGAAGACAATCTCAGCATGAACATGAAGCAGGTCATAACAGCATTGTTGTGAGCCACATCCACATGTCCATATTAGCAGCAAATAAAGTGGTTTTCTTGAAGGCTGTGGCAGGATAAATAATAGAGTGAGTGAAGTGAGCAACATCATAGACCAGAAGGATAGATCAGTAGGCCTTGACCATAAAGATAGATTGAACGAAATCCTTGACAGCAGAACTTGATGAATCAGAGATCGAGAGCAGATCTAGACACAAGGGTGGGTCAGACCTTAAGCAAGTCTGGGGTTTAGGGTTTTAGCCTTTAGTTGTTCAGCATTTTGGCAGTGTTTTGATTAAAAAAACATTTTTTGGGGGGGATCAGTGGGTCACAAAAGACTTGGAAGTTGCAGAATCGATTTGAAAATTTGAGGATTTGTTTGATTTTCCATAGGATTCATTTCCTTCTCCAGGAAATCCATTTCCATGAGGAATCCGCAGATCCGCACTAGCAGAAAGCATCCAACGTTGTGTCTCACCATCTTTTGGAATAGTTTTTCCTACTCAATATTCAATTCCAGCACAAAAATGAGTCGATGCTCAATCCCAACTATATCAACAAGACTTGTTATTGTAATTTTTAAGCATGCAGTTTATTAGAATTACAAAAAGCATGTTATGGTATGTAACAAATACAGAAAAAAGCAAATGGTAGCCTGAGAATAAGGCAAAATATTGAGTGACCATTAATCATAGACCATTATACCTCGTATCAATAGCCTTTAAACCCCACTGGTAGTACCTTTACCATAAACACGCCTTACACTACGACTTTGACTTGTAGTTTTCCAATCAACTCACCTTACTACTATAGCCATAGAACAACAACACTTAGAAATAAAACAAAGAGGTGCAGTTTATGTTGGCAACTTGGAATGACGGAGTTTGGGGAAAGTTTTAATAGAGACATAGGTGTAAGATCTACCCTTGAGCATAACACCATTCATTTGGTATCTGGGTTATTCGAGAGTGTATACCCCGCAGAAAAGAGTAAACTATGTCAAGGCCAGATAAGCCCTGAAACAGTATAATTCCTGTATCAGTATAATCCCTAACCTTGCCCATGTTTGAATCCTATCAATTCTTTGCAATATATGCAGCTCTGCCTAAGATCGGCGGCCACACAAATAGTATACAACCAAGCACAAGACTACATAAAGATCAAAAGGACGGCATTTTCGTTCGGCTATACTTCAACAGCACAACCTCTCAGATTTCCTAATGGATGAGTAAAATCCAAATATCTTTATGAATGCCATATCCTTATGCTGGATTAAGCTTTGGAGAAGCATCATTCCTCTGTTGAGATTACCTTCTGGTTTGGCAGACAGCGGACCCACAAATTCACCCCAAAATATGATCATATTGGCACATATGGTAGGTGCCCTCCCGACTGAACAAAACTGCCCAAAAACTTCTTTATTTACTGCTGGAACACCTTACAGTTCTCATCAAACTGCTAGTCTGCATCTCAGAATTTCTTCTTGGATTATTAACTGAATTTGCCCAGTAGTCCCAGTATCTCCAATCTGCTTGGTTCAATCATGATTTTGGCCATTTTCTGGTGAGATCAATGGCTGGCCATATGTTGGACTGTTTTTGAACATATATTTACATCCTTCTAACTGTAGACCCTCCAAACATACCATCCTCAATCTACTGGAAGCAAATGCACCCTACAGTTGGGAAGGATGCCTAAAAAATGCTCAAAATGCATGCAAAATGCATTTTGAGGGGTAATGGGGTACATGGTGTAAGATCGGCACCTGGATGATCTGTGGATTTGCACATTGGAGATGGCTTAGTGATTGCTTGAGGACAAGTCGGGGTTTAAGTTTGTAGAGGCAAGAAAGACCCACGCAATCTCATGGGACAGAAAGGCCGCGGGTGTACCATTTTTTATTTTTATTTATTTTTTAATCTAAAGGCGCCGTCGCTTAAGCGACGCCTACTATTTGTTAGAGGATTTCAACAAAGTTTGTTGTGTGAAGGTGTACCATTTTATTTAATTTTTTTTATTTTAAGTTTTCACTCACTCAAGGAGCCGTCGCTTAAGCGACGCTTGCTAGGCTAGCCGTCGCTTAAGTGACGCTTATGAGCCTATCCGTCGCTTAAGCGACGCTTATGACCACAATTTAAAAAAAAAAATTGAACTTTGTGATTTTTGGTAGGTTTAAAAGAAAAAAGTCCACGCACCGTCGGATTTTGGATCGAAATGTAGTAGTGTGAAGATTGCACTTATCCTTAGTCTGCCACCACCTAGTAATGTGAAGATGCTTTGGGCGATGCTGGGACACACGGGGTACTATTGCAAGTTCATCAAAGGATACACTACGATTACGGCCCCTATGGAGAAGCTGCAGAAGAAGGATGGTGCATTCGAGTGGAATCACAAGTGTCAGGGGAGTTTCGACACACTAAAGGCCAAGATGGCATCAACGCATATCCCGGTATTCCCTGATTGGAACAAGGAGTTCCACATCCATGTTGATGCCTCTTATGTCATGCTAGGGGTAGTACTTGCGCATCCAGGCAAGGGTAACCTAGATCATCCAATTGGATTTGCAAGTAGGAAGCTGTCTTTTGCAGAAATAAATTATAGAACCACTGAGAGAGAGGGTTTGGCCATGGTCTATGCACTACAAAATTTTAGGCACTATATGTTGGGTGGTCACTTCAAAATGGTCAGAGACCATTCTGCTTTTCAATACCTGGTCAATAAGCCTGTGTTGGGGGGAAAGATCTGTCGATGGCTACTACTTTTTTAGGAATTTGACTTTGAGATAATTGTGAAGCCAGGACAGTTGAATGTTGTCCCCAATCATCTGTCTTGCATTGAGGTAGGAGAATAACCTACCAATATTGATGATGGATTGCCAGATGTGCAACTGTTCCGGGTATAGATCACAGATGATCATTATGCTCCAATCATTCAGTTGTTGGCAACTGGAGTTGCTCCAGAGGACCTGTTGACCAATCAGAAGAAGCATTTGGTTGTGAAAGCTTCATATTTCCAACTGATCGCAGGGCAATTATACAAACTTGGACTAGATGAAATCTTGCGACGATGCATCTTACCACATGAGCAAGGATCTATTCTAGCAGAAGAACATGCAGGAATAATGAGTGGCCACTACAGAGGCAGGGCTACTACGCATAAGGTGCTATGCACTGGGCTATGGTGGCCTACCTTACATAATGATGCAACAGATTATGCACAAAGATAGGATGTTTGTCAACGCATCGGCAAACCATCACGGAGGGATGAGATGCTGCTAGTGCCACATGTAACTCTACAACATTTTGATAAATGGGATGTGAACTTTGTGGGTCCAATTAATCCACCAGGAAAGAGGATTAATGCACGGTACATCATTACAACAACCGATTATCTTACAAGGTGGTAGAGGCCACGCCGGTCGTGGATGGTGCTACTACGACAACAACCAAGTTCATATTCGAGAGTATTGTGACAAGGTTTGGATGTCCCAGGATATTGATGAGTGAACAGGGTAGTCACTTTATCAATCGAACTGTGAAATCACTAACAAAGGAGTTGCATGTGCAGCATCAGAAAAGAACAACCTACTACCCTCAGGAAAATAGAACTGTCGAGGACTTCAACAAAATATTGGAAACCGCACTTACAAAGGTATGCAATACTAATCGCGATGATTGGGATTTGAAAATTCCAGTGGTACTATGGGCATATCGCACCACTTGTAAAAGGTTGATGGGACATAAACCATTCAAATTAGTATATGGGAAAGAGGCAGTCATGCCTATGGAGTACATTGTTCCTAGTCTGCGGATTGCTTCTGCGACATGCATGGATGATGCAGAAGAATTAGAGGAGCGCATTGCACAGTTGATCCAGCTAGAAGAGGAACACTTTGTCGCAAGCTTCCATCAGTGTGTTGAGAAGGATCACCAAAAGGCATGGCATGATCAGCACATTAAGAACAAGCAGTTTGGACAGGGAGACTTGGTGTTGGTATATGATAGTAAGTTCATGAAGCATCCTGGTAAGTTACAGGTGCACTGGCTATGTCCATATCTTGTTCATTCAATTACGTCTGGGGGTGCAGTTCAATTACATCAATTAGATGGTGTGGTGCTACCCAAACTTGTGAATGGAATTCACTTGAAGCCCTGTAGAACAAGGCCTGAACCGCACAATGCTTGAGACATTGCGCAAAGAAAAAGAAAAAAATTGGGTAGATTGCAGTGAGGCGAGCATAGAGGGAGAAGCTGCGCAAGGATAGCACTCAGTATTGTTGAGAGGGAGACCATCGACGACCGCCGTAAGACTGTGAGGTGGTCAAATCAATAATAAATATAGACAGTTAATACAGTTAGCTGGTAGTGCTTGATGAAGCGACTTGCATTTATGACTGATCCGACCGTTAGTAAGATGGGATCCCCAGTGGATTTGGGGTTATTAATGTCAGATTGGGTCATGATGAAAATGGTATATTTGGAAATGATGAGTCAGAATAGGTAAGTGATTATAAGAACGCATGGGATGCGAGCACAATGTATTGTTCATTTGATTTAAGCGAAGTGTTGAGCTCAGTGCAGGAGTAGAATTGAGTGTGATAGGCAAGGAGTGAAATTTCGGTTGCATTGTGAGGATTGTAGAGTGAGGCATGCTTTGCACTCCCGACATAGTTGAGATTTCAAGTGAGTAGGAATCCCCCATTCGACCCACGTGGGTTGAAGAGGAATTCATGAACATGCCAATCAAATCCTCTTCGATCCCTAGAGTGAAGCGGAAGTCCTAGAAGCCCAGTTCCACACCGCCGGAGAAGAGATACACACTCACGACTACTAGGGTGAAAGGGGAAGAAATAACACAGACCGAACCATCAAGCTCAGGATTGGTTGAGTCTGTGGCACCTAGGGGCATCTCTATCGATGATATCTTGGATATGTTGCTCCAACACAGCCCGGGGCAAAGCCAAGGAAGCTCACCAAGAATCAGAGGTATCCACTGAAGTTGCCACTGCTACCAGAAGGGATGAATTTCCCGGTGGACATCATACTCGCCTTGGTTAGGATGAAGCATGAAGACCATGAGTTTCTGCTACTAAAGAACACAGTGGAGGAGCCTTACCATTCCATGTCGATGGTACCTGGCGCACTTATTCAACGGATTCCTCACCCATGGGCATAGGGCTTAGACAGGTTTGGGTTGTTTGGGCTCATTAACATGCCTCATTTTGGAATATAGAACAAAGCAAATTCCTGCGTCAAACAGATGTTAGCATGCTTTCATGGTGGGATGCTCTAGTTGGACAACCCTATTCTAGTAATGGTGGACGTAATTGCCAAAATTAGAGGGTTACCAAAGGATGGTGAAGATGCAGCACAGTATTTCAGAGGGCAGGATAATGACGAAAAGCTTTCCCAGCAGTTGAAGGAGTGATTTGGATTGCAGCACGATGGCCGGGCGTATCGTATCAACAGTATTTCTGAGCGATCAGTGCATATTGGGGTGTACATTTTGGCCAGCAAGATCATCTGGAAGAATCGACCCATCCAATGCAATTCTGGTGTGGTTGCATGTTCGCAAAAATGCACCGAAAGGGTGCAAATGAACTAGTCTTTGTTTCTGTTAAACCAATTGTTAGAAGATGCTGTTGTTGCTCAGGTCGGGGAACGCAATTTTTCCTATAGTTGGTTGTTAATTCTCATTTCTTTAGTCACATGGATGGAGCTAGAGGACTACTAGCCAATGACAGTTGCTACAGAAAATGTGTGTAAAGGCACATGTTATCAAAACTTATGGTGGGTCACAGAACCCAGTCAACAGCAAGACTGTGCACCCCTTTCCGATGTGAGCCATGTAGGACCTATTCATACTCAAGCAATATGTCATAATGGAAATAAAATAAAAACATGCTCTGCATATTGAATTTAACAATTTGACATGCATATTCTTAGCTAGGGTCACAAAACACTTATCCATTTGCCGATGCAGTATTCCTTCGTTAATGAGGAATGGGGGCTCCCTTCTCCAAGTTGATAGTACCTCAGTTTGCCATCCCAACTCCTTCTTACATTCCATATCCCACACATGTCTTATTGACATAATCTATACCATATCACTCATGTTGCTTACCAATCATGTAGTGCAGATGGGACATTCCCAAAATGTCCAATGGAGTTTCACCCGAAACCCATTTCCAAGATATGGAAACCTTCCTATGAAGTTTGGCTCCTGTAGGCCATCACACATGGTCTTCCTGCAATGTGTACCCCTGGCACATTCATCAAGTATCCAAATAGTCAATCATCATCTACTAATACAATCTAAATTTGATTGTTCCATAACCAAGCAATAGCATTTGTAATTAAATTCAATATGAATTTGCAAGTCTGTCTACTGCAGAAATTGATTTGCTTGGTAATGAGGTGATCCTCATTTGTTGGTATCTTTTAAGTGGCACTATTCTTCCCATTGAAATTTTATGCTTACTAGCATAACATGAACACCCACTTACAACACGTCCTCCTGACATAATTCTATGCAAGCCAATAGTGATTAGTAGTTATCAACAGTTTCTCAAATATGAAATTTACAAGTCCAAATTGACAACCCATTCTGCACACAAAATATTTTCACAATCATGAGACTCTTCTCAAGAGGTTTGGCTCTTTCACATGGTATATTTCGGACTTTGCCATGGTCTTACCCACATTGCCATGCCCCAAACAATCTACCTGAAATCTGAACTTCAATCAGCCAAACACTTTGTAAGTCTCCGTGGACATAACATTTCATTGTTGCAACAATCACTGAAGCATTTTTAGAATTATAGAATTCAATCACTTCCATTTTTTAATCACATCAATATTACCAAAACTCATTTACTTCACGTGAATCATTCTCATCCTAAAATTGCAAGGTATAGTCACATCATTTATGCAATTTAAATGAAATGTTTAGATACTCCTTACTTCAAAGGTGTATCATTTGTACCACCTTGCCCTTCCATGGAGCATTATGGCAGCCAATCGATCACGACTACCCTCTTCATGCACTTACTATTCTTCATTCATAACAGCTCTTGAAAGGATTCTAGAATTATCATCAATTCATCATTCCATCCATTGGTTAATCATAATAACACATGCACTATCTCGTTGCATTCATGCAATGCATCACAACATTTTCACCCACACTTATGTGTGCATATTTACAACATTTACTCAAACTTTTCATATGCATCCATTCAATGCATAACTACAATATTTATAAAATATCTTAATGCATATCCACTCAATGCTACCTTGTATTGATTTAGGGATACTATGCATTCAAACACACTATGGCCTAACTGTGACTACCTACCATAATCAAGACCACCAGTACTCACTTTCTTTGGGTTACTAAGCTCATAACAACATATACATGCATGATACATTTCTATATGAATGTGGGGTAAACTTGTAAACAACCACAGGGTGTGAGACCTCTTTCCTTCAACACTTCATGTTCCACCACACTACGACAGTATGCCATTCATATGAATACATTTCAATCTAAATGCATACTATTCTATGATTACTGGATGTAGTTCAATGGAATCCTACCCAATCTTCTTTCAACACTTATGTGGTTATCATAATCAAACCATTACCTGCATGGTTCCCATGTACAACCTTGATGTTACCAGTTTGGTTGGTCCCTTGCAGGAGATTGCAGAATTCACTCGCCAACTTTTGATCCGGGATTTGTTGCCTAATCCCTTTCTCCATAGGGTTGCTAGTCACATTCATCAACATCATCAACATTTTCAGCCATGCCCATGTTATCGTTGGTCTTGCCACCAATACCAACACCAATATTGACTTATCAACCACAATATTTACCATTAGTGGTTTATTGCATACAAAAAACCCCACTACTTTTACCAATATGTAATATCATATTCGTGCAAAAAAACATATCCTCATACATTTTATGTACAAAAATTATGAAATATAAATATAGTTATCAAGACAGGGGTTAAGGAAATTTCCCTTTTCAAGTCCCTCATCTTTGCATGGAATTCCTCTTCCACATAACAGCTAGTTCGACTACATGGTCTTTGCTACTTCTCGGCATGCAATTCTCGGATTTGTCCATATTGACAGCAACATTTTTTTTCCAAACAACCACTAGTACTTTTATGCTCCTCATTCAAACTCTAGTGATTCTCCCTTGTTCCCTGCTGGATAAAATTTTCAACGCCTATCCACATGCTCCATTCTGACTTCGTGTGTGAGAATCATACTACTTCTAAAATGATGATTTTCACCAAATTTATGCACTTTTACACACAACTGTATTCTGGTATAGAATGCCAACTTCAGCCACCTAGAATTTTCTTCCTTTTTAGCCTTGAAAATCCACTGGAAACTGCTGAAAATCCCATTGAAAAATCCATTGAAATCTGCTGAGAGATCCTGCTTAAAAACACAAAAATTTCCTTTGTTAAATTGGGTCTCTTCCCAACTAAACTTCCAACGTATCGGGTCGCTAGTTAACTAAGCTTCCAACATATTGGGTCGCTAGTTGACTAAGATTCTGACACTTCGGCGGTCTGATCTTCATCTTTCATCCGATGCTCACCGGCTATCCAAACCACTAAATTTTTCCGACGCTCATCGACGGGCTGATCATCTAAATTTATCCGACGTGTCGGCGGATCGATCATCTAAATTTTTTCGATGTTTTCTGTAATTAGAAAAGTTTCCAGAAAAATTCTTGGAAAATTTTCCTTTTATCTTCCGCTGTCGCATCGGCTCCTCGATCAACTAAATTTTTTTGACGTATCAGCTTCCTTTAGGAAATCTTCACCGACACTTAGGCTCTGTCGTCACCTTTTTTTTGACCTCTGCTGGCATCAGTATCCCTTCCATCTAAATGCGCCGATGTCTTGAAAATATTCAGCTAAACTGAGCCGATGTGTCGGCTCTATCATCCTTTTCCTTCCACCGTGGTTGTGGTGCCTTCTCTCCTTTCCAACTGCTTTGTCAGCTTCGACTTCTTCTCTTTTCTGCCAACGTATCGACACCTTCATCATCTACCTACTGCTGCCATTGCAACGCCTTCATTCCTTTCCAGCCAAAAGTCTCAGCACTCTTTACACTTCCTCCTCCGACGGCATCAGGGGTCCTTCCATCTAAATGGGCCGATGTTTCGGCGGTCTTTAGCTGATCTGATCTGACTTTTCAATGGTCTTCAGCTGAAGGCTTCCGATGATTTCAACATTTGAGAAAATTTTTGGAAAAAAATTCTTCTTTCTCCTTTCTACCGCTGCATCGGCTGCTCAATCAACTAATTTTCTCTAATGTTTTGGTGGTCTTCAGGAGATCTCTGTCGACACTTCGGCTCATATTTACCTTTCTCCTCCACATCGGCACTCTCATCCTCTATCTCTCGCCGTCACCGATGGTCTGTATCGGATGGTCATTCAACTAAATGAGCCGATGTTTTGGCGGTCTTCATCTGAAGGCTTCCGAAATATCCCAACACTTAGAAAAATTTTCAAAAAAAAGATTCCTCCAAGGTTCCGCGTTGGCTGTGTCTCGGCTTAACCCATCCGAGACCGTCGGCTTCTCTCTACCGAAACCCTCGGCTCCTCACCACCGATTCCACTAACAAACTCCAAACTTAAGCAAATCTTGAAATTTTCATTCTGCCGGTTCCCGTCGGGTGGACTTTCGTCTAGGCTGTCCGATTCATTAGATGAGCTTCCGACTATGCCTTCTGACGATCTAATGATCTCAACACTTAGAAAATTTCAACGAAATTTTCTGTCATACTCAGATTTCTCATTTCTTCTGATTTCTGCTAGGCAGATGACAACTTGCCTTTGCTAGATGATTCTTCATGGCCCATTCAGGCCCATGTTGCAACATGAGCTCAGATACCAATATGTAATGTCCACGACCCTTCGATTGACGAAGAGGACGCTACCATAACACTAAACATCTAGGAAACTATCCCCATGAACATGTACATACATATAAACTGAAGAAAAATGCTTGGAAGTAAAAACATGCAGAGATGCATAATTGTTTAACATACAACGAAAGCAAAACCATACATTCAAACATTGAACATGTTCACCATAATTCATTAACAGTAAATATGATTGCAGAACGAAATAGTTAAGAATACTTATCTTATAAAGAACTCGTCCTGCAACCAGCTACATCGCTGCAATGTTCCACCCAACCATAGGCCATTGTGCTCCTTAATCTCTCAACAACACTTCCACCCTCAAGCTGGGCATGATTTCCCCAAGGAATAAGGAACAAGTAGGCTTACACATAGCCAAGGATACACCAATCAGCCAAGCTGACATAGTTGGGTTTATCAGGCCATCAAGGAGCTGGGAAAGGCTGAATGTTAAGCTGGTGAGATCATTGAAAAGCTAATGACACCTACACCAGAACTAGCTTGACTTCTAGGACGCCCACACACACCCAACACAAGGAAATCAATCCCTTCAGTGCTATTCCGAGGTTGTAGAGAAGAAAGCCAGCCCTCTACCTCTGTCTGTGTGGTTCCCAAACACACCAGGTTTATCAAGCAAACCAATCCTTCACCCCACTCCAACACAGTTCGAAGACCAAACATTGCATACATGCAGCAAAACAAGCAACTCGCAGCTTGGGCAGAGAAATTCGATCCCTGAGTCATTCTTGGCCTTATCGTGGACAAAATGACTCAATAATAACCCACAACAAACAAAAAAATGTGGGGAAAACAACAGCCTTGATCTCAACAATGAAGTAATAGGAAATACACAGCCCCAAGTCGGTAAGGAAAACATACACCCCTAGAATCCACAAAATCGGTGTGGAAACACATATGCACACAGAACGTGAATGGATTATTCACTGGAAAATTGCGAATGAACCCACATCAATACTCCCCAACCATGACATTCGCACACACATCAGAAATTGTGCCTTGAGGCCGCTCTTCCAGCTCGCTGCATGAGGAAAAAAAAGAAGAATCATGTGCATGAGGATGAGCAAGAATGGAGTAATGGGTAATGCTTTCCCTACCAACGTGAGGGTGAAGAGTCTGCCGGTGGAGTGTGTGTGTGGGAAAGGATTGACAGTCCTGCGACCCACCACTACCTAGCAATAACTACCCAACCAACATCAGGTTTTAATAGCTGACAGATGGATTTTCCCCATAGGTTCATGGTTTAACAACCCCCCCCCTCATCCTTAGGAAAATCATGCCCTTTTCATCATGGTTGCATTGACATAGCTGGTTGGGTTCATTTTAATTAAAGTGCATATTTACATGATGCCAAAACTATAAGGTGCTGGATAGCACGATATACCATCGACAACGATTCCAATCGCCGAAACATAACACAACCAAATCGATGGTGGGGCTTTTTCCTTTATCTCCATACCACGATTAATTACAATATATACATCATGTACCTTTTAATGCAAACAGAGTCAAAACTGGGGTATTACACACATTGTATTCCTCTGTCACCATTGACACCAAGTGTATTTTGCAAGGATGGAGAGTAGAGAAATTAGGTAGGGGGATAAACATTCATGAGAAATATCAACAAACTTCCCCAGTTCCGTGGATGGTAGGTGTTGGGCTGAATTAATGTCATTTTAATTTCGTTGTAGTATTTGCCCAGCCGTTTAATTTGTCAATCCGAGGTTCGTAGGCTTACGAAGCACCTGCAAAGTATATGCAATACTGAAGTGAGATTAAGTTAATCTAACCCCCTATGAAACTATGACTAATCTAATCTAACCCCCCTTAAACTAAAACAAGCAATTGCTAATCTAATGCTGAAAGATGAAACACACGGCTGAAAGTAAATTGCATAAAAGAAAGGCAACATATGAAGAGCAACAAGACAACACATGTGAGCTCACATTAACAATAAAGAAATCTTAAATTACATCACAACAATCAATCATAAACCATGAAAGCATCAAACCAATATTATGAACAAAATCTAAGAATTCCCTTCTCCATATTACAAAGTCAAGACTAACTTCTACAATCTACTATTCTCTAAGATAGTCTAAGATCTAAAATATTCTAAGATAATATCCTATTTAATAATTATTATTAAATGAAGAGAGAGCACTCTCTTTTATACATGAGGAAAATAACCATCTCATAATGAGAGATCCACTATTCACTCAACCACTCAACTACTTTCCTACTATTACAAGATATGATCCCTTCAAATCCTCCACATATCTTTCACAAATTCTCCACATGTCTCTCAACCAAATATCCATGATCTTCTCCTTAGAATATTCTTTGCATAACTATCTCCTTGAAATGATGGAGGAGATATACATGAATTCTTTTCTTTGAATTAATCCTTCACATATTCCTACACATTACAAAGCTCATCCATACTTTGAGATATTAGTGAAAAACATGTTAATTTTCTAATATTTAATCATAAATTCACTTATAATACTAAAAATAAATAAAGTGGAAATAATAAGGTGAAACCCACATATATGTATGGAAATGGTATGATAAAAGGTTAATGGGATGACGGGACGATGAAATGTGAGGAATAGAGGAAGATAAAGTGGATGAAAAATGGACATTTCTGTGTCCCAACATACTCCCCAATTGAACTTGTTGCATGTCCTCATGCAACCGTGTATGGATCTTCTCAAAAAAAATTGGCATCTACACTTTGGCTTTGATTGATGATGTCTTTTTAACAATGAATATTTATGGAGTGTGAAATACATAAGTAACAATTGGAATTTCCTTATGGTTGGTTCTTGTGTGACAACCATGAATATAAAGAATGTTGGTTCTTGTGTTAACAACATTCATTTCATGATGTGAAATGCATGAGTAACAGCTGACATTTTCCTTATGGTTGGTTCTTGTGTGACAACCATGAATGAAAAGAATGTTGGTTCTTGTGTTAACAACATTCATTTCATGATGTGAAATGCATGAGTAACAACTGGCATTTTCCTTATGGTTGGTTCTTGTGTGACAACCATGAATGCAAAGAATGTTGGTTCTTGTGTTAACAACATTCATTTCATGATGTGAAATGCATGAGTAACAACTTGCATTTTCCTTATGTTTGGTTCTTGTGTGACAACCATGATTGTAAAGAATGTTGGTTCTTGTGTTAACAACATTCATTTTGTCATCTGTTTTCTAGCTGCATAATAATTTAACCAGACACTCACTGAAAATGATAAGCTATTAATGTTTATAGAAAGCATCATTGTGCATAAGAAAGCCTTTTTCTTTATGAATCATGCTAATATGTATATCAATGTGTATGAAGCAAAGTGCAATAAAGGATTTGTCAGAAAATAAATGCTCGTGAATGGTAAATGAGATGAAAAATAGGTGATGGTGGTGAAAAGAATGGAATGATAGTAGTGAGTATGTATTGAATATAGTTCCCCCTCCCCAACTGATGTGGTTGCATGTCCTCATGCAAACTAGCACGGGCTGTGAAAGAAATGGAGCATGGTGAGGGAATTTTCCAAATTATTCATTTCTAGCATGTAAGGAATTGCATGATTAAAGTTTAGAAAACAACATACCCCCACTTACCCAAAAATTAGATGAACGATGCAATAGGAATGTAGCTGATGCCGCTGGATCGTGGAATGTGTCACTGCTACAACAGCTGTAACTGCTAGATCATGGGCAGTAAAGGAATCAAAACTGCTGCTGCTGAATCATGGAGAATATGTAACTGTAAATGTTGCTACGGCTGTAACTGCTAGAACTGCTGTAATGTGAAGTGGAGGAATCTGAACTGCTGCTGATAAATAATGGAAAATGTGGAAGGCAGAAAGTGGAACTGTAGTATACTCATAGATCTGAATTCATGTTTCTGCAACTGCTGATGGAGTCATGAAAAAGAATGTATAGTCTTCACCCGCTACAAAACCCAGTGGTACAATTCTAGTCATGCGAATAAAGGTGTCGAGGTTGAGCATGAAGAGAAATCATTGGATTACCGGCCATTGATGAATGTCGTTAACCAATGTGAGGCAACTCACCAGTGATGTCAATGAGTGCCAAGGTACCCAAGTACATCTTGCGAAGTGTGAATAGATGTGCTGATGTCGAGCCACTTGCAAGATCTGACAATCAAGGGACATTGATGAATTCCCATGATTGTTAGCAAGAGAACTTGCCATTAAGGCATGCAAGCCTCTAGGTACTCAATAATGAACTCTAGTCTATATCCCAGATAAGGCACTGAGGTCGATGGGAAAAGACTTGTTAAAAGGTGGGCCTTAAGGAATCCCACATCAGTCAACATGAGTTGGTATAAAAAGATTGGTAGGGATATCAGAGTCAATCAATGAATATGGCAAGGCTATGTAGTCATGGAAAGGGAGCTGGTTTTATTCAGAAAACAAACTGGAATGGAAAAATGAACTGAAAAGATAAAAGGATGTATGCAACTCAAAAATATAGGCATGTGTGAAGTCATGACAAATAAAGCGATGGAAAGTGGACTTCAAGACATGGATGATGAAGGTGCTCTGAAGGAAAAATATGGATAAACAATAATGACGCAAGTTTATGGATGGTTTCTGTGTAAAAACCAACGTTATGATGTTTATGGGCAAACATCATGAGTAACAGCTCCTTCAGGCTGTCTATCAAAGCATGTTTCTCAAAAATTTTGTGTTTCTTTGAAAAATCACTTCAGCAGCAAAATGCGACTATCTCTAAAACCTGGAAAAAAAAACTTTAGTACAAAATCCTGCATGAAAACTTATTCATGAATATGTATTGAATATAGTTCTCCCTCCCCAACTGATCTGGTTGCATATCCTCATGCAACCTAGCATAAAAATTGTGAAAAGTTCATAAAAGAAAACATATCATCCAGAAAGAAGTACATAAGCTTCAAAGAAAATTACCTATTTGTCGTGCTGGTTTCATCTGTGATTATTGTCAAAGTGATTTTAAGAAGAAAAAAATTTGCAAGCAAGTAACTACCATTTTAATGCATCTCCACACCAAAAATTAGACAAACCCACATCACGGATTTCGAGAAAAATGTGAATTGGATGTAAGTGATGATGGTCATTTTCTTGGAAACCGTGCACTAGAATGAGCTGAAACTTTCCACAGTTGTTCTTCACGATGTTATGCATTCCCTGTCCAAATTTTAGGAAAAACCAGCTCACTGTTTGCAAGATATCCTTAAATTAAATTCTACACTTTTGCCAACGGCGCCAAAATGTTGGGCCAATGTAGACTACCTGGCAGTGTTTTGGTAATAACTTCTTTGTTTCACAACCAATTTGAATGCTTTAAAAGACAAAATAAAGTGGATTCATAAGGATAATTCCAGTAGAAACAGGTTTTAAAAATTCTATGGTATGGTCTGTCATATAATCTGAATAACAGCCTGCATCCTAATGTTGTTTGTGAGTTTCAGCCTAGACCAACGGTCACTATTTTGAGTACAAATTTTTCGTTAAAAGATGGATTGATGTGATTCCAATTGGAGATGAAAATAGATTCATCTAGGTATCTCAAATAGAAACAAGTTTTGAATACAAGAAGAATTGATGGGTCAAATATTCCAATGAACAGCTGAGAAAGCAGATTTGTTATAGTGCAGATTTAGGATAGGTAGTCAGTATTTTGGGCATATCTCCTTGGGCATATCTCCTTCAGATTATATGGTATATCATATAATATGAATAACTGATCCAGATGGAGATCGGTGGCCACCCACCTATTCCACTGGCTCAAAACAATTGTCCATTGTGGCAGTTTCCTAGTTATTTTTTCGGCAGTTTTTCGAGTCCTAAACTTCCGGGGCCGTTTTGAGGCCTTAAACGACGTTTTTTGGAGATTCGGGGCCAAATGGTTGCCAACGGCATGCATTTGGCCGAACAAAAGTTGTAAAGCTTAGATAGACCTTTCCGACGAGCTATCGAACGCCCAAATCGGAGATCGTATGCAAAAGTTATGACCCCGGGAAGTTGACTGTTCAACTTACCAACGTGGGGCCGCAAACTTTATGACGGTTCATCTTCTAGGGTTACGTTTTGGGACTTTTGGGGTTCCCGACTCATTCTTATTATAAATAGGCCCCTTTGGCCTCATTTTGTATTCAGCTTGGCACGAATGAGCGTAGCAGCCACATCTCTTCTCAGAGATAGCTACCACCATTCTAGCAATTGTATTACAGTCTGTTCTATTTCCGCCATTTAATAGAATATGTTTTTACTGTATCTCTGTTATCTTTGCAAAATGTATGTTATTATGATTCTGTATATGTTCTTTCATTTCATTCACGCATAAATCCGGATCAATAACAGCCTGCATCCTAATGTTGTTTGTGAGTTTCAGCCTAGACCAAGGCTCACTATTTTGAGTACAACTTTTTCGTTAAAAGATGGATTGATGTGATTCCAATTGGAGATCAAAATAGATTCATCTAGGTATCTCAAATAGAAACAGGTTTTGAATACAAGAAGAATTGATGGGTCAAATATTCCAATGAACAGTTGAGAAAGAAGATTTTTATAGTGCAGATTTAGGATAGGTAGTCAGTATTTTTGGGCATATCTCCCCGGCAACGACGCCAAAATGTTGGGCCGAATTAATGTCATTTTAATTTCGTTGTAGTATTTGCCCAGCCATTTAATTTGTCAATCCGAGGTTCATAGGCTTACGAAGCACCTACAAAGTATATGCAAGACTGAAGTGAAATTAAGTTAATATAACCCCCTGTGAAACTAAGACTAATCTAATCTAACCCCCCTTAAACTAAAACAAGCAATTGCCAATCTAATGTTGAAAGATGAAACACATGGCTGAAAGTAAATTGCATAAAAGAAAGACAACATATGAAGAGCAACAAGACAACACATGTGAGCTCACATTAACAATAAATCAATCTTAAATTACATCACAACAATCAATCATAAATCATGAAAACATCAAACCAATATTATGAACAAAAGCTAAGAATTCCCTTCTCCATATTACAAAGTCAAGACTAACTTCTACAATCTACTATTCTCTAAGATAGTCTAAGATCTAAAATATTCTAAGATAATATACTATTTAATAATTATTATGAAATGAAGAGAGAGCACTCTCTTTTATACATGAGGAAAATAACCATCTCATAATGAGAGATCCACTATTCACTCAACCACTCAACTACTTTCCTATTATTACAAGATATGATCCCTTCAAATCCTCCACATATCTTTCACAAATTCTCCACATGTCTCTCAACCAAATCTCCATGATCTTCTCCTTAGAATATTCTTTGCATAACTATCTCCTTGAAATGATGGAGGAGATATATGTGAATTCTTTTCTTTGAATTAATCCTTCACATATTCCTACACATTACAAAGCTCATCCATACTTTGAGATATTAGTGAAAAACATGTTAATTTTCTAATATTTAATCATAAATTCACTTATAATACTAAAAATAAATAAAGTGGAAATAATAAGGTGAAACCCACATATATGTATGGAAATGGTATGATAAAAGGTTAATGGGACGACGGGACGATAAAATGTGAGGAATAGAGGAAGATAAAGTGGATGAAAAATGGACATTTCTGTGTCCCAACAGTAGGTCTAGAAAACCGTCAACTGAACATCCAATCCAGAACATCTCTCACCAGAATTGAACTGGGGTGGATGGAATGAAATCCATCTAGCCCCACCAACGGACCACTGTATCCTTGACAAACACTAGTTGTCAAGCATGTTTAGGAAGATTAATTGCTTTAATTTTTTTATAAAGTGTAGATATGGAGTTCAACAAAATGAATGAATAATAATGGTAGGTGAGTACTCTATGAAAGGTCAAAGTTTCCTTGAATCACATATCCCAATATTAAATACCAATTGACAACGTGTTTCTTCCTAATTCAATACAATGAAGTTTAAATTTCCAATCCATTGTTTAAAAAGCATTGGCAATCTTTCAACTTGCCTTTTAATTAAACAATTTTAAAAATTAAATCTACATCAATAATGACATCTTTATTTTAAAATTGTTTATATAACAATAAAATAAAATAAAAATGGGTAAATAATAGTCAAGTTTTAACCAATTGCACCATTTAAACACTTGAAAAATGGACATTTTTAATTTATGTAGATATGTATTAAAATATTCAATGTGACACCATGACATAAGGAAACCATACAAATTATAGAATTGGTAAAATCCATTTTTTTAAGGCATTCTATAAACATTTATAGCAATGCAATTATTGTTGTTGTTGGATATATCAACCCTTCTATCAATTAGAACGATTAATGTCCTAAATCCAACTGAGCATTATTGAGAGATACTTATTGCTAACCCTTTCTAATTATGTTATTAACTTAATTATGTTTTTAACTATCAGGTTAAGTTCACCGGATTTAGGAAGTTCGCATGCATTGGACGAGATTTGGCATCCTTCCCTCTAAAGAAGGGAGCTGGAAAAGCCCCGACTACGGAGAGATTTTCCAGAAATTTGGGAAAAGCGTGAATCCCCATCCAACAAATATTCTGACCATATCCTTGGTCAGCCTGCTCCTCCATATACTATATATAGTTGTATAAACAAATTTAACCAAACCAGATCTGAGAGTGAAAATTTCTTTTCGTTTTGTGGTGGGTTTCATTTTCTTACATTTCTCCCTTTTTGGAACTTAGGTAGCTGATTCAAATCCGTCTCAAGAAGCAACAATGGCAGGTCCCAATGCTACCACCCCCATCCCGAAGGACAAGCAGGACATAGTGATACCCGCGATCCGGAGATTGGATTTTCTTGAAATGTGGAGGCCTTTCTTTGAGCCCTATCACCTCATCATTGTGCAGGATGGGGATCCATCTAAGACCATTAGTGTGCCTAAGGGCTTTGATTATGAACTCTACAATAGAAATGATATCAACAGGATCCTCGGTCCCAAGGCCTCCTACATCTCCTTCAACCACTTTATTCGCATGGTTAGGATTTGTACCTTTTGTGTTGTTTGGATTGAAGACCTTGGGCCGACAGTAACATCATAAATTTTTGCTATTACCCAAGCTACGCAAGACCTTGTCACACTTTATATGACATTTTGCTGAGACATAGATCCACCTTGTATTTTTTTGTCTATGATTGATTGTCGAGTATGGATCCACCTTGTTCATTTGTGGCCATGACTCCTTTAGATTTGATATGGCGCCTTTTTGCATATTAAGCGACCATGATAGTTCCATCAGTTATACATATGTTGGATCCACCTGTATCTTTATGGTGATGTTCTGTATATAGACTTGTATGTCCCAGAGATCAGTTTTGTCTGACATTTATCTCTCTTTCAGGTACCTTTGTTCAAGCCTTTTGATCTTGGATTCTCTGCTCTCTCCATACTTAGTTGTTTCTTTTTGATGTGTATTTCGGCTATCATCTTCCCCTATAACCTCATACATTAGAGGGCATCTGTTAAAAAAATACATATTTTGAAATTCGGGTAGTTTGGGTAGTTATGCAACTGACTCCTTCAGTTGTAACTACTTTGTCTTCGACCCTAACTCTTCATGAAGCATATAAATAGAGGTAGGGAGGTCCATGAGAGGAGACTTGAACTTTTGCATTGTCATGCTGCAGGAATTGGAGCTCTCTTTTCCCACACCTTTTCCCTAGAAGTCATCCCCTTGTGTTGTAGAGCTTGGAAGATGAGTTCCTTGGAGAAGAGAAGTAGCAGAACTAGATCAAGGTTTCGTGAAGTGTCCAACTTGAAGAGAAGGTATATTTGTACTTGTTTTCAAGATTAATAAAGATGTGATGTCCTTATTCTTCACAAATAATTGTTCAATGTGTATTTGAATCTCTGTTTATGATCATATGATGATGTTAATTAGATTATTATTTCATGTTTCTTTGATTATAATTGTTTTATATGTGGTCATATTGCTTTGAGGAAGGTATAATTTATTTTGCAGGTCTCTTGGAGCAAGACGAGCAAGAAGAGGATTGAAGGGCAGCTTGGATCAACCTTCGTTTGGCTAAGGTATGAACCATTCTAATCTCTGAAACTTGCTTATATATGCTTGCTGAACATTATATATCCACCTTTCAACCCCAGTACGTTGATGGCCTCTTAAACCCTAGCCATAGGAAACTTTCCTTTACAACACTATGTGGGTGATGAGAAACAAAGACATAATAGTAAGGAATAATATGAAATAGCTTCAAATAGTCCTTATTTCATTGCCTCAAGACAATGGTGACAAAATGCAACTTAAATGGGATTGTAAATATTTTACTCAACTCAAGAAGATTGATGTCTATACACTCAATATTCTATACAAGATTACTTAACCCTATATTTTACCATACCCATGCATTGCATCACAACCACAACATATGCATGGAAAACAACATACTGCAATGCATAATCAACGTGGATGTAAGAATAATGGTGGAAATGAACAACCCAATGGTTAAATAACCTAGTTTGAGAACAAGGGAACATCACCCATGAGGGAGTGGAGTATATAAATACCAACCTTGGAGCCATTGGGAAACCTTTCAGACCTTCATTACCTCATCCACATTGTATTCCTCTGTCACCATTGACACCAAGTGTATTTTGCAAGGATGGAGAGTAGATAAATTAGGGAGGGGGCTAGGAATATGAAATGTATTCCAAATATGGAATGCACCAAAATGAGGGTCAGTATTGCAAACACTAGTTTTTATTTTCACATGGAAAAAACACCTTCCTGGTATTCCGAAAGAATCAAGGAAAGCTCACACATGCACGAGAAATATCAACAAAATTTCCCACTTTCGTGGATGGTAGTTCGAGCAAACCGTCAACCAAACATCCAAGCCAGAACATGTCTCAACGGAATTGAACCCGGGTGGATGGAATGAAATCCATCTAGCCCCACCAACGGACCACCGTATCCTGGACAAACACTAGTTGTCAAGCATGTTCAAGAAGCTTAATTGCTTTAATTTTTTTCTGAAGTGTGGATATGGAGTTCAACAAAATGAATGAATCATAATGGTAGGTGACTACTCTATGACAAGTCAAAGTTTCCTTGAATCACATAACCCAATCGTAAATACCAATTCACAAGATGTTTCTTCCTAATTCAATACAATGAAGTTTAAATTTCCAAGTCATTGTTTAATATAATGGCATCTTTATTTTAAAAGTGTTTATATAAAACAATTAAATAAAATAAAAATAGACAAATAATAGTCAAAATTTTAACCCATTACACCATTTCAACATTTGGGAAAAAAGACACTTTTAATTTATGTAGATATGTATTAAAAGATTCAATGTAGCACCATAACATAAGGAAACCATTAACATATAGAATATAGAATTGGTAAAATCCATTTTTTTAAGGCGTTCAATACACATTCATAACAATCCATTTATTGTTGTGATTGGAGATATCAACCCTTCTATCAGTTCTAATGATTAATGTCCTAAATCCAACGGTAAATATTATGTGTTAATTTAACAATTTAAAAAAAAAAAATCTACATCAATAATAACATTTTTATTTTAAAATTGTTTATATATAACAATTAAATAAAATAAAAATAGGTAAATAATAGTCAAGTTTTAACCCATTGCACCATTTCAACATTTGAAAAAATGACACTTTTAATTTATGTATATATATTAAAAAATTTCAATGTGGCACCGTGACATAAGGAAACCATTAACATGTAGAATTGGTAAAATCCAACATCTTTATTTTAAAATTGTTTATATATAACAATTAAATAAAATAAAAATAGGTAAATAATAGTCAAGTTTTAACCCATTGTATCAATGTGGCACCATGACATAAGGAAACCATTAACATGTAGAACTCGTAAAATCAATTTTTTAAAGTGTTCAATAAACATTCATAGCAACCCATTTATTGTTGTGATTAGAGATATCAATTGATAACAATTAATGTCCTAAATCTAACGGTTAGTATCCGAGCATTATTGAGAGATACTTATTGCTAACCCTTTTCAAAATATTTTATTAACTGCCAGCTTAAGTTCACTGGATTTAGGAAGATGACACCCATTGGACGAGATCTGGCACCCTTCCCTCTAAACAAGGGAGCTGGAAAAGCCTGAATACAAAGAGATTTTTCAAAAATTTGGGAAAAGTGTGAATCCCCATATAAAAAATATTCTGACCATCTCCTTGCTTGGCCTACTCCTCCATATACTATATATACTCCTTGCTTGGCCTGCTCCTCCATATACAATATATAGTTATATAAATAAACTTAACCAAACCAGAACTGAGAGTGAAAAGTTCTTTCTCGTTGTGTGGATTTCATTTTGTTACGTTTCTCCCTTTTTGGCACTTAGGAAGCTGATTCAAATCCATCTCAAGAAGCAACAATCACAGGTCTCGGTGTTGCCACCCCCATCTTGAAGGACTAGATGGACATAGTCATACCCATGATCCAGAACTTGGATTTTCTTGAAATGTGGAGGTCTTTCTTTGAGCCCTATCACCTCATCATTGTGTAGGATGGGGATCCATCTAAGAACATCATAGTGCCCGAGGGATTTGATTACGAACTCTACAACAGAAACAATATCAACAGGATTCTCGGCCCCAAGGCTTCTTACATCTCCTTCAAGGACAATGTCTGCCATTTCTTCGATTACATGGTCTCCAAGAAGAAATATATCTTCACAATTGATGATGACTGCTTTGTTTCCCAGGATCCCATTGGCAACGACATCAATGCTCTCCACCACCACATTATAATTTTTTTCTCCCCTTCAACCCCATTCTTTTTCAATAATTTTTCTGGGTCGACATGAATTCATGCATAGTCAATTACATACCCCAAATATTTGATGTTGGTCATCGTAAATGAGCATTTGTCCATGCTCATATATAGTTGTTGTTGCTGGTGAGTGTTGAAGACTTGTCAAAGTTGTTTGACATGTTCTTCCCATGATTGAATGAAAATCAATATATCATCGATATAGAATATGGCACATTTACTGATGAAAGGTTGTAGAAGGTCATCCATATATCTCATGAAGGTTGCAGGTGCATTGGTTAAGCCGAAAGGAATGACTAACCATTCAAATGATCCTTCCTTGGTCTTGGAATTCTTTTCCCATACATCGGTGGACTCAATTGGAATCTAGTGGTAGCCCGACTTCAGGTTGAGTTTCGTAAAGAGCTTAGCACCTTTTAGATTGTCGATGAGTTCATCTATTCGTGGAAGAGGGTCTCTGTTCTTCACTGAAATTTTGTTGAGAGCCCGATAGTCGATGCACATGTGCCAAGTTCCGTATTTCTTTGGAACTAATAAACTGGACTTCTACAAAGAGAGGAGTTGGGGTGGATATGACCCTTGTCAATCAAATCCTGTATTTTCCTACAAATCTCTTCATTTTCGAGAATTGATATTCTATAGATAGATGCGTTAGGTAATGAAGAACCAGGAACAAGTTCAATGGAGTGTTTTACCTGACAATGCAGAGGTACTCTATTTTGTGCTTGAAATACATTTTGGTATTCTTTTAGAATTTTGTCGATGTGTTCTTGTTGTCGGGAGCTGTGCTGGTCAGTGAGTCGAGTTGTCACTGCAGTCTTCCTGGAATGCTAAGGCTTTATCATGATTAATGCAAACTTTCTAGCATGATTGATAAGCTTATTTGTTTGTTTGGAACATATCATATCAACCGTTGATGTGGGTTGTCGCTTTGGTATGCCATACCATTGGTTTTGTATTTTTACAATTACCTTCTAAGGACGTGACTGATATGTACCGTGTCGATCCCATAGGTAAGGTTTTTCAAACAAGGTGTCAGCTATAGACAGCGATGCCACATCACATAGTACTTCATATTCAAAAGGATTAATGAAGTAGGAAAGTCGGCATTGTAGTGTGATCCTTAGTTCCCACCCATCCTTCATCCAATCGACATTGTAAGGTTGCAGATGTGGAGTGGTGACAAGACCTAATTTCTTCACAAGATCTTTAGAAATGAAGTTCTTCTGGCTTCCATTGTCCACAATCAGATGTAATGGATTTTTCTAAACACATATCCGTGTATGGAACAGGTGTTCTCGTTCCTCCTCATCGATGATAGTAGAGGCTATTAGAGTGGTAGAATTCGAAGACAAGAGGGTTGATGTATCTGGACCAGATTCTACCAGGATTCTGTCGGACAAATAAGATGTCAACAATTTTTCCAAAAATGTCTTCCGAGCTTTGCATTCTGATGTATCCTGCCATGATGAACTGTGACAATCACACCATTTCCCGGTAGGAGCTTGTTTGTTGCAATCCCTCTTGTATTTCTGAAAGTTCTTCTTTTGATGATCGAGCTTTGGCAGATTCGGCTGAGAAGGGTTTTTGAACTTGTTGGAGTCGGCTGGTGACTTCTTGTTGGATGTTCGACCTGTTGGCTTATTCGTGAAACATGTTTTTCCTTTCTATTTAGCTTCAAGCTTGCTAGCGTAATGAAATGCATCCACAAGCGTACTGATAGTATGAAACTCCATCTCTTGTTGAATGTATGGGGATAAACCGCTAATGTACTTCACGACAAGCAATTTCTCTTCTTCTTGGACACCAAGTCTAGCCACGAGTCGATAGAACTCGTCGGTGTAACTCTATATAGACTATTCTTTCCATTGCCTTATTTGCTACCACTTCTTATATTGATTTTCAAGATACTTAGGTGGGTAGAATTCCTTTCAGACATATTCAACAAATTTTACCCATGTCTCGACGGGGTCCTCTTATTTTTCCATATTTGTCGATATATTCTCCCACTAGTAGTGTACAGAGGTTGAAATCTTTAAGGACGTGTTGGCCTGATTTTCTGACCTAGGCCAACTAAGGAGATTAAGCCCACACAAGTTGCTTAGAGCAGGTCCTGGTGTGTTTAATATGGCAAAACCTCGCAGGTTATGGTCCTGCTACCAGCTAATTTTTTCTCTTGAGGAGAATTTAAAATTTAGTAAAAATTTATCCTAATCTAATTATTATTTAAATAAACCCTAGAATTAGTTTTCTAAGACCTAAAATGCCTTCTTAATGAAAGTCTTTAACTTTTTGAGGATTTTGCTTCAAATATTCTAATTCGAAGACTATTACAAATATTACAGAATTAATCTAATCCTATTTAACAACTGTTAAATATAAATTAAAGTTTAAAATAAACTATATTAAGACTAAATTTAACTAATTATTCTATCTCAGCTGAGAGCAACTTAAATACTAGATTAATTATTTATTAATATTTCAAGTAAACAGAGAGATAAAGAATTATGATTTAAATGAAAATATTTAAATCATTAACATTAAACCACTCTGCTATATATTCACAATAACAAAAAATTAAAATAGACAACTACTTTAAACTTCTCTGTAATGTTCTATTAATTAACAATCAATAATCAATACTAAATATTCGAATAAAAGATGATATTTATAATGAAAACATTGTAAATATAAATGAAATCAAAATAAGCATAAATATGTATATTACTAAGATTCTAATTTTCAATAAAAATATTGATCAATCAAATATAGTAACATACTCATTCAAACCGTAATATTGTGTTAACAGAGTATTATCTCAGATAATGAATACAATCATAACAAAGTATAATTGTACCAAAGTATAACTAGAAGATGATATATTGAAATATATATATTAAGTGTTCAAAAATAGTACCGAACAGTGATACCAGTCTAAGAACTTAAGTCACACTCCTTCTCCAAAGGCAAAACTCCAGTAAAGAGATAAAACTAGAATTGAAATGATATTTCAATTAAGTCTTTCTTCTAATACTCCATCCACCCCTTTTACATCGAACTTACTAGTTTATATAACCAAACTAGTTACTCATTTCAGTTTTTAATAAATGATATAATAAAGACAATAGGAATCCTATCCCTATTTAGATGTATCGAATTCCTTTCAAAAGACATATGGCATAAACATTTATCCTATGAGATAAAACCGTCAAATAAATGATTATCCTGTATTATCTCGTGCTCAAATGAACTAACTTGTAACGTGGCCATATTGAGCAACCAATCCTTCCGGAAGTACCAACAAATGCCAACTGTGAACAAAAACAACCTATATTCTTTATAGCATAACGATACCATGTACACCTGTAACATACGAAATAAAATTTCTCATTAAAATCCTGTTAACAGAAAATAAAATAAAATAAAACAAATTAAAAGCATGCCTGCAAAATCTACGATTTTGCAGGTGTGCTTATTAAAGATTTATTACCTGTCAAAAAAGAGAAATAAACCAGCAGAACAAAAAGAGAAATGACATCATGTTCTGTTTTGAAAACTGATTACTCTTCTTGCTTCAGAAAGTTTAGCTTTGAGCTTAATGATCGCCAGCTTCTATCGATTTACTTGCTCAATCAAGTGTTGGTTAGTGTTTATTGTTGAGTTATTGGCTTCCTTGTATCGATTCTTCTTCAGGTTCATATTCTTCCATCTATTAACCCAATTTAGTAATTCTGCCCTGAATGTTTTAATTTCTTCATCTTTTAAGGATGCATCTACTTGACATTCTTTTAATTCATTTTTTAATTCTACAATTTTGGTTTCATAAACTCAATCAAGTACCTGTTGAAGTGTTTCTTCATCCTGATCACGAAGTGAATCATCAGACTGAGAAGAATCAAGATTATTTACATCCTGAACTGGTGATGGAATGCCCATACATGATGGCTCAAGGCTAGACCCACAAGCATCCATACATGATGGTGCTATTTCAAACTTACTTGGATCAATAATGTTTTTGGCCAATGATTTTTCAAGATTCTCCACTATGGTAATAGGTTTATTCATATGCGTTGTCTCAGGAATCAAAGACGAAACATCATCCTCTAGTTGAACAACAATTGGTTGAGTATTCTGCTGAATATTTACATGAATGGAGACTGAAGGCGCTGTAGTCATGCTTCGAGTGAATCTTCGAGAACGAGCAGACACAAAACCCTTTGGCTCAAAACTTCTCCTATCACAACAAACTTGTGCTAACTGTTCAAGCTTTCGTGTAGAATAATCACAAGGTATTTTAGGAGTGCATAAATCAGAGATGAATTCATGAGTAACAGAGTCAATTTTGCCATCATTTATCAATTTACCATCCACCTTTATAGATGTGATGAAACATTTAACAAATAGAGATTGATCCATATTTGTTTCAGCATCAAAGGGATTGACCCTATTGATACCATTATTACTAATACGAGTATCTACAGGTGAACTTGCTTCCCGTACCTTACTATCCCCTGTCCCGGTTTTATGAATATCATCCATCTCGGATTTTAATGGAGCTTTACGCTTTCTGCAAGTTTTGGGAGGAGGATTAGGCCAATACTGTGTCGAACCTAAATTATTTTCAACCAATAATTCATCCCAAGATCTACAGCTAAGGGATAACTGATACTAAATTAGAATTTTAATCAGACCATGGTGGAACAAGCTCCTATTAGGGTTTCCTATAGTACTTTGCACTGAATGTGCCATTTTCTTCAAGCTTTGATGTAAGTAAAAAGGAAGATTGAGCTTACAACCCTTCAACGCTAATAATAATCCGAAGATGGTAATAATGGAGATGAGAGAGACGACTGTCATAAGAGACATACCTAACTAAGATTTCATAAGACGCTCACCATTCTGGTTTTAAGAATTTAACTGAAACCCTAACCTTTAACTTTGCATTGGCGGGTAAGGGTAAAAGTAATGACCTACACCTTTTCTTATCGACCTTTCCTCCTTTAAACCAATGTTCTCCTGTCTGAGGAAGCTTTGTTGCTTCTGCAATCTTATCTTCATCAATTATAAATTTAAAACCCCCAATTTGAGCTACATTCTCCTTCAAGCTCATAGCGAATTGTTTGGTAACTTCTGCATTATGACCATTGAAACATCTAAAAAACGAACCCCATCCTATCTTTTCGAACAATGCAACGACTTTCTCATCAGCTTCCACTAGCTCAGGCCCTAAAATATTGAATCAGGTGAGAGGAGCCATTATCTTTTCACTGCAACTCTGGTTTTGGTTTGAAACGAATATACTTGTGAAAATTGAAGGAATAGGGATCCAAGTGCAAGGCATTATGTGAAATGTCAAATCTCTAATTGATTCATACGTGACAGGAACGAGAACCCTAAATTTGGCCATGGTAACTAAATCTCGAAATAATGAGAACAAATGCCAGCATTTTGTGCTATGAGTAATGGATAAACTAATCATAACTAACCAAATCCTTCAGAAAACATTATGTTAATACTTCGAATTCTAACTAAACTTCCACATCCGAAATAATTCAATTTAGGGATTGATAACCAGATGATACAAAAGCGAAGCATTGATAATACACAGACTGGAATGATAGCTTCATACAATGTCATAAATGGAAATGGCTATCAGTCATTTATGAAATTGAATTCCAATAACAAGATTTCATCATTAAACCAACAAATGTCAGTTGAATTGATAGGTGTCATGAAATTAAAACCAAAACCAAATGTCAATACGATCTCAATCTTTACGAAGTGATTCGAAAATATTAATATCATTAAAATCCATATAAACAGATGTTAATAATTCAAACAATCGTATCCTGTACCATCAATATGACTATCAAATGATAATAAATAAGGATTATGCGTTGAAGGCAATCATGCTCATGAACCATATGATGTAAAGTCGTCATTATAATTCATAATGTTTCCTAGGGTTTCGTAATTACAACTAAGTAGCAAGATCAACTCTATATAAAAATTAAATCATTCAAAACTATATATATACATGTAATTGATTCATGAAATCCCAATACCCATGACCAAATGCAAAAATAGGATCGGATGAAAAGCTTACAAAAACTAACACTAAATCAAAATTTAATTATTATGATCATATTATAATGGAAATTTTGGAATGATATATATATAAATGAACTCTAGCTATTTCGTGAGACATATGTATACTTTTTACACAACAATGACAAGATATTAAAAGATCAAGTTATATGTAAAATATAAACTTAGGGTTAATATAAAATATTCCAGTTAATAGATCAACCCTAATTTGAAAAATTACAAAAACTTTTGATAATAAATATCTTTATCAAAACCAAATTTGTAAGATGTTCAAAATGTATTTCATTTTAATCTGAAAAAACTAATCAGCATACTATACCTTGAATCTCATAAATCAGTATAGAATTAATAATGACAAAAATTGATTATATATAAAATTTACAAGATTGACAGCTGCTAATTTATGAAAGTATTTCATAAATTTCTAATATGACTCTTAACTCTTCTAAATTGAGAGTACCTTCTAAATCGAAGATTCTGAAGGAACTCTTATATAATTTTTTAAAATAAATCAGAGAAGAGAACTGATCATTTTTTCAACATAATAGAAAAAATGAGAGGGTTGTTGCTGACTGCCAACAAATGGCGACGACCTGGGCGACCTAGTTATCTCTGCTCATGTAGTTTTCAAATGATAATATAAACAAAATCTTAAAACCTTTTTAAAAACAATAAAAAATTCTCTGTCTAAGTAAAAACCATTATTCTGATTAATATTCATAAGTAAAATTCAGGAATATCCCATCTCTTGTAAATAAAAATCTTGTAAAAGATAAATTCGTAATGTCCTAATCGAAACAAAGTACTTTATAGTAAAGATAATATGTACCATCAGTATAAGGTATAGAAATCTACCTCTATGAAAAATTTCTAGAATCTGCTCCATGGATATAACAATTTTCTTTCCTTTTTCTCTATTTTTTAACTAGAATTGAAACAATTACTCTAACTGAAGACTACTATCTAGGCATAATAACCCGATATGATAGTATCATTCACGAGAACTACCTAGAATAAGCAATTCGGCTCATGATGAGACCTCTTGTCTCTTGATCTTTTAACCAAGAGCCATCACCCTGATGATCAGAAATGAAGTCATCCTAGACAACACTGATGATCATGATTAGGTCGGCTCGTGATGAGACCTCCTATTCTTCAGTCAAAATTATGTTTTACTTTATTCAATTTTAAATTTTAAATTTTATAAAATAAGAGATCATTACCTAGCATGGTGACCAAATGGTAATGTTAGTCACTCATATCACCAGAAAATGAATCAGCTGGCTCGTGATGAGACCCCCTATCTCTTGACCTTATGACCAAGAGCCATTATCAGTTTCCTAATAATGTCATGCCAGTGATATTTATGAGCCTGATCAGATCGGCTTCTTACTAAGATATTCCGTCTCTCATTTTAGTATTTTATTGAATGGAACAGATTCTAAAAAAAATTCAGATTGTAAATAACTTTAAAAACAGTGACTGATGATAGAGATCCATTAGAATTTTTCAAAGTACAAGTTTCGAAAAAGACATTAATTAGCTATCCCAACTATTATAAGAAAATAGAAGAGTGAGCAATAATTTGAATAACACTTACCAATATTTACAAATAATGATAGGTTCTTAATAGACTTAAGAAACTTTGATCATTCTGAACCAATTAAAAGATTTAGTCTAATACCATAATTTTAAACTAATGAACAAACTGGTTTTCAAAACACAGGACTTATTTATTTACACTTATCCTATCCATTGACACATGTACATTAGTGACTGTTTTTAAAACATATATACATAAATTCGATAATCCTTAGTACAAATGATCAATATATTAACACTTGATTAAGAAAATTGAAAACTAGTTTCAATAGTAGAATGATGTTTGAAATGTACATAAGTATCATGAATTTATCATAATCCTTTATTTAATAAAATATTGTACAAAATATTAACAATTTTATGATAAAAATATATACATAATTTTTTTTTTGGAAATATAATTATTTACAGACAAAAAACAAGCTCATATACATAATTATATACATTTTTAGGGTCTGAAAAATCAACAAAAATATTTTTTTAAGATCAGTCCATTCATTGGGAATGTTTTGAACTGACCTTCTAGGGTTTGCAAACGAAAGGTACTTGGACCTATCGTTTCAGCAATAACAAAGGGATGTAACCAAAGTTTCTGAAACTTAGTATGATCTCCTTTTTCCTCATGAACTTTATCCCATTTTAAAACTAAATCTCCCACCTGAAATTCTCGATAAGAACTTGAGGATTGATCAAACCAGGACTTCACAATTTGTTGATGTTTTGTAAAATGTCGCTTTGACCTATCTCTTTCTTCCTCAAGTTTTAATAAAGTGTCAATCCTTTTCTCCATCGTTGGACACACTACAACAAAAACTGGATTTAGCGACTCTTTTTGCATCCATTTTTGCGTCTAGACCATTTTTCAGTGTATTTTTCTTCATTTTTTGGGCAAAATGGTGCAATTTCACGGGTTGGTGCTATTTTAGGCGTTTTTTGCGTCCTTTTTCTAAATATGGTGCAAATTATGACGTAATTTGCACCGGGTTTTGCACTTGGTTATGCGCCAGGTTTTGCATCAGGTTTTGCGACAGGTTTTGAGCCTAGTTTTGCACCTAATTTTGCACCTAGTTTGTACATCTACTCTTGCTGCGCCCCCTTTTACGTCCATGTTTGACTCAAATTTTACGCCCTTGTTTTCATCCACTTTTGCATCCTTTTTTACATCCACTTTTGCATCCACTTCTGCTTCTTTTTTTGCATCCCTTCCCGCGCCAAGTTTTGCATCAAATTTTACATCATGTTTTGAGTCTAGTTTTGCATCTCGTTTTGTTTCAGCCACTTTTGCATCCTTTTTTTGTCCCCTTTTGC
>LPNX011161001.1:174870-209182 GCA_001517045.1 Pseudotsuga menziesii | reverse complement strand
TTTAATATTAAAGATTAAATAAAAATAAAAAAACAAAAACAAAAACAACAAAACAAACACAATGAAAGTCTCCAAAATTAAGAGGCTTTGGAGGGAAGGATTATACATGAGAGGCCATGGAGAGAGGGTTTGTAATGGAATGTCATAGGCCTTGGGATCTCAATTGTTTTAGATTGTTCTAAGGATCAAGACATTGAAAACCTTGATCTGGGCTCTACTAATTTTGCGTTTAAGAGGGTCTTGGGGTTTCATTTGGGATATAAACTTCTAAAAGATTTCAAGGTTTGAATCTAACGTTTCAATGGCTCAAGTATTAGAGGGCTGGTACAAGCAAATGCTCGTAATTACTCGCTCCTATATCACAACTTTGATTCTCAGCACTTTCGGGTGCTCCCTCAATGTATGCATATCTAATGTCAGTGTATTGTTTCCGTGATTTTTTTTGGTCAAGTAACGGTTTAGCCTTTATTTGATGAAGATATTTTTGTGTAGATATTTGTTTTTTCTACAGATCTTTATTTATTCGGTTGTATTTCAAGGCGTATCCGTCATCTATCACGAATGCATTTTCTTTTTGTTTTGATTGAATGGTGGTTCGTGGCCATGAAATTAATATATATATATCTACTTTGTCTGTTACAAATGGTGGGGGAGGGGTGGCAGCCGAAAATTGGTGGAGTTCGGGTGCCAAACCGAACGAAAGAGCCATGATAACAATGGCATCCATTGGGCACCATGAGATAGAAGGCAGGGTAAATTGTGGGGGATTTGTGTGATTTGTTGGCAGTTAGATCAAGCTATGGGTGGAAAGGGATCATCAACCTCCGCCACAAATGTTAGTGACAAGAAATAAATAGAGGGTGTATTCGATATCCAGATCTCAAACAAAGGAGAGAAGGCTCATGTAACTATGACCATGAGGAGTGCAATCTGGTCTGCTTGCAATGAAATTAGGGGGAAATATAAAGGAATGAAGCGCTGCCACAAAGCTTCACCCAGATCCATCAATTCACATTCCATTCATCCTCTTACAAGGAAATGCTAATCGCACACCTAAAGACGTCATTTTCACAAATCCCTTACTATGGCAACTAATTGAAGATTCCAGATTGGTAATCCGATAAACAAATCTGATATTTCCAAATTTCCAAGCATGTAGACTGCCATTATTTTAAATAAATTCTAGATCTATATATATGATATTCTAGAATAAGAAATGATCTATACATACATTGAGAGTAATTTATGAATTGCATGCAAATATTAGTGTGTTCCTTATTGTTGTTAACTGTACAAAAGTATCCATAGTGCACACCACACAACTAAACATACTCACACTACTACATATGGCTCAAAAGTCCCACGAAAGTTTGCCACCAAAAAGTTAAAATCAATTTTTTCGTGGAAAAACAGTTTAAAATTTTGGAAAAAAATGAAAATGTCCCCGACGATCATCGCTATAGCGATGGACATTCATCAACAAAGATGCACATAGTGGCTTTGCATGCTTTTTGGTGAGGATAAGCATGTTGACTTTGTATTAGAGGGAGAGATGACGAATTTGAGAATAGTTCCCATACACCCTTTCTCATCTAAAAGATCTATCAACATAATTAATACTTTCAAATATAAATAATTTTAAATATAAAGAAATTAATAATTCCATAAGATCCCACCACGGCTTTGACATGATTTAATTTTTAATATCAATAATTGCTCAATTATAATTAAGGAAATGATACATTACACAAATAATCCATATAATAATGTTTTATATTATCCTTCTTTAGTGAGATCATAATATTTTGATTCACTTGCAAAGGTCTTTTAATCAGGGTAGTGAGTTTATTAACTTATAAATATAGAATGGAACTCTAATCTCTACCATGTATTTTACAAAACAACATTTAAAAATGCTCTGGCCAACTTGACCATACCATGGCCCTAGACCCAAAATAATTACACCGATAGGCATTTTTCTCTGAGGTCCATTTTGTAAAAAAATGGACCTGATTGGTTGGAGGGAGGTCGTCCCTTCCTCTAATAAAAAAGTGACACCTACCATTTTGGCAGTGTACTTAGGTTGTGGATGACGCACAAAAAATCCATTTCGTCTTCCATCTGACCAGTAAAAACTCGCTACTTGTTTTCTTCATATCCCACCACCCGACGCCTCTTCCACCCTCTGCGTTTTCCCTCGTCGCCTTCTTCTAGGTGCTCTCTGTGCTCCTTCCACACTTCCACCAACTCCCCAACTCTCCTTTGCGCCCATCTCTCCCGTGTTCCCTCCTGCCAACCGCCCTCGCCCTCCACTTGCATTCTTGACGTGCCTCGCTCTTCCCTGCACCAAACACCACATCCATCAACCTTTCCAGCGCCTCCTTCTCTTGCGTCTGAAATTGTCACCATTCCAATTTCAAAAATATCAAAAATTTAAATATAAAAATACTCTAAGTGGTTTAAATATACATGGTATCATAAACATTTTGTTTTACATGGAAAATGCTTTTTAAATGAAACTTTTAATATAAAAGTATTAATAAATATATTTGTTATTTAAGTAATATGATAAAGATGTTAATTTAAGTAATATAGAATATATTAAATATTTTTGTTATTTAAGTAATATGATAAAAGTATTAATTTAAGTAATATAAAATTTGCACTGTGTTATTTTTTTATATTTATAGAATTAGCATTATATTATTTTTTCATATTTACAGTGAGTATCTTTGTATATGGTCATCTTAATCTTAAAATTGTTGTTGGAGTAGTAGTGTGAGAATGTATATTAAAAGCTATAATTATGATAAGTGGCGTGTATTATTGTTATTGAAATATATATTATAGAAAATGAGAGCCTTTAAAGTATGTTTGAGTGTTTATTTTAGAAGTTGTTTTTACAAACATGCTTTGAGGTTGAGGGTTTTATTGTACGCACACGCTTAGGTTTGAGAAGTATCTCTTATGACTTACATCTATTCTCTTTTTTTTTACATCCATTCATATGGGGTAAACCACAACAAGCATGAAAGTGGACAACTTATTACTTTGTTGACCTTATTAGTGAACTTGATCCTTAGACTGTTGTGGATATTCCATTGGAACAACTTGTCACAATGAATCTTATAACTTAGTTCTTTTTTTTAGTCTATTTCCATTGGATGCTAAATAATTTGAACTGGAAGAAAAATAACTAGAGCAAATATATACTCAATCTATGCCATCAACAGAAGATTTACCCTGGGAAAATTGACTATGGGGAAAAACCTAGTTAGAAATGAGGACTATGCTTTGCTCTTTTATATATAATGCAAATACAAAGAAAGTGGTACTCTCTATAGAGTTACCAATCACTCTACGACCATAATTACTATTACGGGATCTCCTACTTCCTATGCTGCTTTAATATCCACTCTTGTGTTGCTACTCAACTATGGAACAATACAATAGCATCATAAGAATGGAATCCCTTCTTCTCATAACGACCTGATATTTAACATAGTATGATATTTGTCTAGCATTAATTTTAGGGTTTTTGCATGCCTCGATTTTCGATTAAACTTAGGGTTTTGGACCTTCTAGAATGTTATTAAAAGTCCAAATGTGGCTAGTTCTACATGTTTGAGAAAATAGACTCGATGTGGAATCCACTCGGTACCTTGGTGGTCAACTAGATAGGTGAACTTGGGGGAGGCATAACTTCCACATACGAACTCTAATTGAGGTGATTCTTGCACTGTTGGAATGGTCTTAGAGTGTAGAATAACGTAAAGGGGCGCATAACTTAAGCAATGAAATTTTGGCCCCAAAAAACATCATTTAAGCCCTCAAACATGTCTCAAAAGGTTATAGACCCCATATATGCAAAGGGATACCTGCCCTTAAAATGCCCCCTACAAGGCAATTCATCTAATCTTTCCACCCAAAAAGCACAAAAATATATGAAAAAATACATATTTGATCCATTTCAAATAATAACTAAAGTCTCATTGGCATGGGTGTAATTTTATTTATTTATTTGTTAATTATATATACATTGATCACAGAGTGGCATTAGTGCAATATGTCTAATTTTTACATGCTATATTTCCTCACATGTAATCTATGAATATAAGCACTTTTGTTAGCTAAGTTTTCAATAAAGTGTATGGGTCTTGGTTGTTGTATTGACCATAGACCTATCCCCTTATATATCCATTTGGGAAGTTTGTGTCATGTATTACTTGTACAAGGCCGAACTTAGGACAACACAAAGGTCTTCTATCTCATCCTTGCAATGACTTAGAGGTGCTAAAGTTTCCTTAACGTGGGGATGAAGGTTGATCGGTGTGTGGATAGAGAGAGAGCCAAGATACCATAAGATACAACACATTGATCAAACAAAGGGAAACCCAAGTCAATAAAGAGGAGACACCAACAATAGCAATGTTCAACATGTGAAGAGTTGATGGAGATAAATATTGCAAGAAAACCAAGAGCAAGAAAAGAGATCATTAAATCACAAAGGAGCTTTTAATTGAATAAAATTCTAACATGATTAAGAGAAAGTGATCCAAAACCATTAACAATGAGTAAGGGTGGTCATTGTGGAAGTTATATTCCCACCATAAAGGTTAATTTGTGAGTTTTAACTTGATGAATCGCAAGAATTCAGACTATATCGTAAGCATGGCAAGAGGAAACCACCCTCTGTTCTATAGGTACAAGCGAATCGTGAAACACATGCATGGTACAAACAAGGAAAGTTACGACTAAGAGTCCATACCCAAGGAACTTAAGAAGAAGGAGAACATGACCTAGTAAACTTCTTAATGAGCATGCCCTAACATTTTAGGGACATTCGAGGACCCTATCAGCTCCCTAACTCAACATGACTCCATTTGGGGGCATGAAGTTCATAATTAATCCAACTGATTAGAGAGTGAGATAATCGAGGAAACAAAGAGTCCATTAGTGTCAAATACGTGACAAAGGGTTAAAGTACCGAAGTCAAAGCCATGAGAGCTTACCATGGTACTAAATATAGGGGGCCAAAATATCATGTTTAGGGAAATCAAAGGAGAACCTCAACACATTTGAGTCATCATAAGGATGAGATGGAGAAATTTATTGTCCTCTTAGAACAAGTTTGACATGACCAATATACAACACTAAACTTCACACAACAATATTTGAATAAACCATACCTTTTTGTCAAAATTATCCAAGACTTACACCTCTCTCCAATAAAACTTAATAGAGTATGTTACTTTAATAGGCTTAAGTAACTTTAATGGTGAGGATAAACATCTTCGAAGACAACAAAATGCTACACGGATTTTAAGTGGTGGTCTTACAACAAAATGTTGACAAGTGGGATTGCTCCACATGCATTACTTGCTAGAGATAGACATTATTGTCATGTGACATCATATGAAGTACTGCCCCTACTAATCATCACCTATTATCATGGCATTATCCTCCTCACAACTTTTTGATACAACAATATTTATCCTCTATGTAATTTTTCTTTTCTTAAATCCTCATCATACCATACATCGAAGGGATTGGACTATTATTATAAGAGCATGCCTTATAATCTTGATGCGATATGCTCACATTGAAACAAATTTTTGTTTTTGTCAATGTAAGCCATCCTAAAAACACCATTCCTACATTGAAATAACTTAAGAATTAGAGTACCACAACAACATCCTCGAGTTCGACCTCATATTCAAATTGAGACAACTTTTTTATCAGTATAAACCATCCTAAAAACACCCTTAGTTTAACATCTTAAAAAATAGAAAGCCACAACAACATACCCCAGCCATGCCCTCATGGAAATAAACCCCCAACAACATACCCCAGCCATGCCCTCATGGGAGTAAACCCCACACATAGAACTAACTCTGCCTACACCAAGGGGTATCATCTAATTTTAATGCCTTGAAATAAAACATTTGTGTTTGAAGGAGATATGTGCCACATCCAAGAGAACCCACCAAGCGCTATTCTCAACAACATGATATAGAACCAATGGTAGGGACTTCCACTATATATATTTCCAATCGTACATGAATTTTCAAATCCGATGTAAATAAGATATATAAACAGATAAATCTCGAGCTCTAGGGTTTCAACTCGCACACTTCCAAATAGTAGCCACACGTTTCTCTGCAAATCTGTCTCGGCGTGGCTCGCACCAGGAACGCGCTTAACGGCTCTGCTGCTTCAATTTCGTTCAATATCAGGTGAGCTATGTAACATCATTTCTCTTACAACCTTCCATGGTTTCTGTAATTATGAAGAAAGTTAGCTCGAGCTAGGCTTGTTAGTGGTGCTCTGGTTGGTATTTGCGTAGATGTATTGCATTTTTCTGTTCAAGTTATCGTTATAGTTGTGAAGACAATGAAAACCTTAAACCCTAGCTAGGGTTATCTTGAACGGTGGGTATTTTCAAATGGTGGCCAACGAAGGCTTTGGAGAAGCATAACAAGGGCTTCATCTATGGTGGGCCATTTAGATGTGTTAACCAACATGGGTTCTGGCAGTTTTTCTCTGTGGTTTTTGGGCTAGTTATTGCCTAGGTTTTGGCGGGTTTTTAAACTTCCATCTCCACTAACAAAGCCTTTATCTATGCTAAAGATATTATTATATCGGTTAAATCTTCACCTCTGCAATCAAAGTTTTTATGTTAATGAAATCGTTCATTCTGTTAACAAAATATACATTTGTATTGTCTACCAATAAAACCTTTGTTTCTGGTAATATTTATCCATGCTAACAAAATATCACAGCACTTCTCTTCTTTGGTCAACGGGGGTTTGGTTAGATGGTAAAGCTATTGATTGAGGTTGATTCCTCACCAAGCTTCAAATCCCTAAAGTTGTTTCACTCCCAGTGGACTGTTTTTCCTATCTAAAAGGTGCACCAGAAGGGGTGCAAATTCTGGGTTATATTAACCCCCCTGCTTCCAGAGCATCAGAAGTCTGTTTATTTCTGCTATTACTTACTGGAATTTTAAGCGCCATTTGCCTATTTTAGGGGAGCATTTAAGTGGTTGAGGCCCGGTGCAATTCCTGGGAAACTTTGACGGAACATTACTCATTGGGGTTGGGTTGCATTGGTCTATTTTGGTTATTTGTGGACATAAATATAATTTTGTTTCATTTTATCTCATTTGCCATGAGTACGCAGGCTTACTGTATTGGAGTTGGCCTAACACTGCCTGTGAAGGCGTAACAATCTATGGCAACCCTCCACACGTCTCCATATCTACCCTTAACTGTAAAAGCAGAATCAACCAAAGAGCATTATAAATCTGCCCCTTGTTAGAATTCTAGCTCCATTTATTACGCTCTACCTTCATTTTGGCCCCTCAGGAATACATATCATCTTTTCAAATCGGGATCTTTGCCTAGATTTTAGCAACAAACCACCAAAATACCTCTCTAAGATGATACGTCATGAGTATAATTCCTCTTTATCTGTATGTCAATGACGTTTTGGTCTATTGCTTCCATAATAAGAAACATGGCATAGTGGATAGGGCTTGTGTGTTTTCTATCCTTGTATTGCCAATATTGATTTGTGGACATGCAGGTCCTATATTATGACACATGTTGTACTGGATGTTGAGGCACTCGGTCCCCATATGTTTTGTTGTGTTTGAAACTTCAGAAATATAAAAAAAGGTGTGCCAAAAATGTGTCCCAACATAACACGGAGCAGTCCAGAACAGGGTCATTGGTGTCTGCAGATCAACCTTTCCTTTGAATCTTGTATACAGATCAAGGGGAGAATGGTTGTGGGGAAGAAAAAATATATGTGATGCATCTCGTGATGATATGTGCATGAGATTCAGGAGGATGAGATATCCAGCAGTCCATCACCCAACATATTCTCTCCCATAGAAAATTTATGTATCTCTTTCCATTTATAAATAACTCTGTATTTCATCTTATCTAATACATTTTGATGACATTGAATGTGAATGAAAAGCTATAGAACTTCTGATTCATGAATCTATGGTTCTATCATTAATTCTATATACATATGGTTTATTCTCATGTATTTGGTCACTTCATGAAGTTCTATTTTCTATTCTAAATGATTAAAACTGTTATGTTCCTTCACTCCTGTTTTCAGGGCTCCATGCACCTGTTTTGGACCTTCTTGAATTTTTGTGTCAAGTGGCTTAGCTTGAATAATACATTTAAAAGATAGATTTTTATGAGGGTCCTTATAGCTATTTTTTGTTCTGAAAAGATCTTGCCAGTTTGTATGAAACTTAATGACTGGATTTTCATCTAGGTCCAAAGTAATCTGTGTTTGTTGTAATCATAGGTTGGAAGGTATGGCAGACATAGAACCTATTGCTACAGCAATTGAATCCACTATTTCAAAGAAAGAACAACTTCAGAAAGCCATTGAGGAACTTGATGCACACACAGATGGAATACAAAATTGTACCATACAGTGGAAGGATTTGGAACAACATTTTTCTTGTATTCAAGAAGATTTGAAGAAGAGGGTTAATGAATTAATTGAAAAAGAAAAATCATTTGAGGCCAAGGCCTTGGAAACTCAGGAAATGCTTGAGAAGTGTGATGAAGTTGTTGCAGTTAAGCAGCAGGCTTCTTTGACACTTCTACAGGAGTAGAAAGATGTTGCTCTTGCTGTCATTATTGAGGCTCGATCAAAACAGTTGGAAGTGTCCATAAACGCTACTGCAAAAACTGCTGGAGATGCTAAAAATAAGGTAAATGATTCCTCTGTCACAGACTTAGAATCCATTGTTCCTACCTCTGACAAAGAGGAAAAAACTCCTGCTAAATCTGGGGCTCCTAAAGCAGGAGCAGCTTCTGAAGTGAAGCCACGCCCCCAATTGAAACAATTATGTGAAAAAATGGATGCGAAAGGGCTTCTCAAATATATATCAGAAAACCAGAAATTTCTTGCAGCCCTTAGGGATGAGGTTCCTGCAGCGCTGCAGTTTGAAACTGACCCTACCCACCTAGTTTTGAATGCTTTGGAGGGTTTTTACCCTACAAATAAGCCATCCAATCAAGGGAACAAAAAGGAGACTGGTCTTCCGGCTCAACGACGTTCCTGTATTCTGTTATTGGAATCTCTTGTGCCTTCGTTGGCAGATCCTGAATTGAGTTCTGATCGCCCTATGGTTGACTCCGATATTAAGGAGCAAGCTAAGGGGATTGCAGATAATTGGAATTCCAAGTTGGCAGATCTTGATGTTGATGACGCCAATGGAAATTCGTTGGAAGCTCAGAAATTCCTACAGCTTCTTGTCACTTTTGGTATTGCATCAGAGTATGATGAAGAGGAACTGTGCAAGCTTGTTCTTGCTGTTTCACGATGCAGGAAAACACCTGAGCTCTGTCTCTCTCTTGGACTTGCAGCAAAAATGTCAGGTTGGTGTTAACTTGTTAAGAACTATGCCCTTTGTGGCTTGACTACCCATGCTCTTTTTTATGTTTTGCATAGGAGTTTTTGTCTCTCAGTGTTGAGATCAGCATTAATTAAATTTAAACAAGAATTTCATGAGGATCGGCCCATTTGAACCTCAGGGAAGATTTAATGCTGCTATAAAAACAATTAAGACAACCTGTATAGTGTTGTTTCTGCAAAAAATTCAAACCTGTAGGAATTTTTGCAGCTTGGTATAATTGAACTCTGTTCATCATTTTTATGTGACAGCCTCAGTTAGGTTAATTTTAGTTTAGGTTGGCTTATTATTCTTTCTATTATGGCCTTTATTTCCTTTTTGTATTCATTCCCATTTGTCTCTGTAGACTGTCATGTTTCGTTAGTCTGATTTGTTAGTTAAATTTGTCTTAATATATGCAGGGATTGTCGAAATATTGGCATTTGTATTTTTTTTTTAAAACACTTTTAGCCGTCGGTTAAACAACGGCCTGTAGGTGATTTTTTTTTTTTAAATTCAGGTGATTTTTTTTTTTAAAACACTTTTAGCCGTCGGTTAAACAACGGCCTGTAGGTGATTTTTTTTTTTTAAATTCAGGTGATTTTTTTTTTTTTAAATTCAATACCGTCGCTTAACCGACGGTTCAATTTTCATAATCCGTCGGATAGCCGTCGCTTAAGCGACAACCTGTAGGTGATTTTTTTTTTTAAAAATTCAATACCATCTCTTAACCGACGTTTAGGTTTTCATAATCTGTCAGATAGTCATCACTTAAGCGACGGCCTGTAGGTGATTTAAAAAAAAAAATTCAATACCGTCTCTTAACCGACGTTTAGGTTTTCATAATCCGTCGGTTAAGCGACGCGTGTTTAAAGTTTAATATGAATTAGATGTCGGATAACCAACGATTTACATTTCATCGACGGTAAACTGAGCTGTTGCTTTACCGACGGATTGGAAAGATGTTGGATAACCGACGAAAATCCACCGACGCTTAAAAAAAATCATACTGTCATACATGCGATAGGGAAGTGTCAAAAATCCGACAATACGGCCGTCGGATTTTTGGTCAAAATGTAGTTGTGACCCATGCTGGTAATGGTTTCTTTTTACACCATGTCCTAACTGCACTACTATTGTTTGCATATGATATGGTCCCTTTGGGGGAACCCTCTCTATCGGCCACGAGAACTTGGAATAAAAGAGTTTCCTGATAGTGATGGATATTATTGTTGTGGCTGTGAAAGTGTGGGGTTCAATCCCTTTTAACCAGTTTGTCATCTTCTCCACCTTTTCAAGTGCCAAAAATTCAATTCTTCAGGAAATTGAATTTCACTTCAATCCTAGCTCTATTCCATACCCACAACACAAATTGCAATTCAAGGTATCGATGACCAGATTGTTTTGTGTAATTTCATGATAAATTTTCATTTTTTCTATGTTATCTTGGCATTTGATTAGCCTCTTCCTAGTTCCATTTTAATTCATTTGTATTTGTTGTATACATGATTTAGGTCTCAGTCTTGCTCTGTCGATCATTGATCATCCATTGTAGTATGTGAAGTGGTCCTCAGTTTCTAAATTTCTTTGTGTAAAGCAGTGGGAATTCTATAATTTTTTTTTTGTTTTGGTTGGAAGACTAACCCTAATTATCAAATATTTAGGCCTTACTGAAGAGGACTTGCTAGGATTTTTTGGTTGTATTAAATACCTCTTGGCATACAAAGTTCAAACTAACCAAGCTCCTGTTTATAACAAGTTTTACCTAGCATACAAACTAACCAAGCTCTTGTTTACAACAAGTTTTACCAAGTAAGTAAACCTACTTGACCCACAAATCAAGACCCATTGACAACCTAGACTACATTTTTACTGTATCCAGGCTCTATGATCTCCGTGCTCTTCTTCACCATTAGTGTCGTTTTCTCTCTCTCCTTGTTTCTTCTATGTGAAACCTCCAAAACCCATTTCATGTACCATTCCCTTTTCTTTTTGCATTTCTCATTTCTCATTTTTGGTAACATAGTATTACATGTGTAGGCATTGCTGTAGGAAAACCAAGGTGGATGTGCAATCTATCAGAATGGAAACTAATAGTTTCCATATGCAAGTGTTTAGAATCTTGCTATTTCAAATGTGTTGGTTCTGGATGAGAAAACATAATAATATTTAAATGTATGTCAATAGGCATGATAGGAAAAACACATGACAAATTATACACAAAACAATAAAGGTGAAACAATATTTCAAGGACAATGATGAAATTTAATGTGTTAATATTGCTCATCTTCCCGATTCTTAAAGGGTTCTAGCTCAATGGAAGAGCGCCTGCCTTATAAGCAGGAGGTCGGTGGTTCGATTCCTCCATGCCCTAATGATATTGCAATGTATTTCTAAAGGTAAAAAATGTAGTAGTGCAATATTGATGCAATATTAGACGCAACACTAAATGCAAAAGATGATGTAAAAGTAGACGTCACACAAAACACAAAAGTAGATGCAAAAGTGGACTTTATGTTAGACGCAAATGTGGACACAAAAATGGATGTTACACTAATTGCAAAATTGGATGCAAAAAAAGACTCAACACTAGACACAATTAATGACTCAAAACTAGATGCAATACTAGGCCCAAAACTAGACACATCAGTAGATGCAAAAGTGGACTCCTAACTAGACGTAAAATTATACATTAAATTGGGAAAAAAATGTGGTGTATCGATGGACATAAAACCATGCACAACACCAGGTGAAAAACTGGAGGCAACACTTGGCGCAAACAAAAACTTAAAACGAGACACAATATTGGATACAAGATGGGACGAAACATTGGATGTAAAACTAGACGTAATATTGAATGCAAGATGGGATGCAACATTGGACACAAAATTGGATGCAATATTAGATACAAACATGGTTGCAAAACCAGTCACAACACTAGGCGCAACATTGGGTGCAACATTGGACTCAAACATAGATGCAAAAAAAGACATCAACCAGGATGCAACACTAGGTGCAAACCTAGATGCAAAATACGACGTAAAACGAGATGAAACATCAGGCACAAACATGGATACAAAAAAAGGATGTAAAACAAGATGCAAATTAGATGCAAAAGGGGACGCAACATTATAAGTAAAATTGGATGCAAAACAAGACGCAATATTGGATGCAAAGCTAGATGTAACGCTAGATGCAAAATTGGACACATAATTTGATGCAAAACATGGTGTAAGACTCGATGAAAAACTAGAAGCAAAATAAGGCGCAACATTGGATGAAAAAGTAAGCCTCAAACTAGGTGCAAACAAGGATGTAACAAAGAACGCAAAAAAAATGCAAAATTGGGTGCAAATAAGGGCGTAACAAAAGATGCAAAAAATTGGGCGCAAAAATGGAGGAAAAAATGGATGTTAAAAAGGACAAGAAAAAAAATGCAATATATGGTGTTTTATGAAATTGTACAATAGCGCCAGGTTTAGCGCCAGATTGTTCATCAAAATTGGGAAAAAATTACACTAAAATCCGGCGCTAAATCTGACGCTAAATCTAGTTTTTGTTGTAGTGACAATCTTCATCATGAACGGATTGAGCTAACTGTAATGGAGGTAAAAATAAATTTGGTGGTAAAATAGCCTCAATTCCATAATGGCAAAAAGAAGGGTGAGTTACCTATTGCAGCTTTAGGAGTTACCCTGTCTGGCCAAAGGGCATTAAATAATTATGTATGCCAATCACGATGGAGAGTTGAAATAGTTATTTTGAGAATTTTCAATAAATTTTTGTTTGTTGATTCAGCTAAACGAATTCCATGAGGATGATAGTTAGATGAATACCTAACTCTCATTCCCTTCTCTAAGGCAAATTGAGTTAACTCAACTGATGAAAAATATGAAGCATTATCAAAGACAAGGGAATCTGGAACACCAAATCTCGTTATGATAAAAGATTATAAAAATAATATAACCTGATTCGTGTTTACAACCCTCAAAGGTGCAACTTCTGCCCAACGAGTAAAATAATCAGTTGCAGTTATTATATACTTGTGTTGCATAGAACAGGGAGGTTTTATTGGTCCTACTATATCAATACCCCATTGCTGAAAAGGTATTTCTATTGAAATAAGTTGTAAAGGGAAAGCATGCTTCTTAACTCTTCCTGTAGCAAGTTGACATTCCTGACACTTTCTGACAAAAGCACAGGAATCTTGAAATAAAGTAGGCCAATAATAGCCAGCCCTATGAACCTTATGTGTCGTAGTTTCTCCACCAAAATGACCACCTGCTGGTCCAAAATGTATTTCTTTCAAAATCACTTCTATTTCATCTTGATCTAGACATTGAAGCAAAACTCCGTCTGAATTTCTCTTAAAAAGGATGTTATCAATTAATAAATAAGGAGCAGATTTCAGTCTAAGTGCTCTCATTTTCCTTGGTTCCAAGTAATCAGGAGCAGTTCCTATTTCCAAAAGTGTTCTTATATCTGTATACCAAGAATCCTGTGGTGGAGGATAGAAGTAAATTTCCCTTGTAAGTAAAAATTCATCAATGACAGCTTTAGAATTATTATTAGGTAGATGAGCTGCTTCAGCAACAAGTTTACATAATCCTTGACCCTTGACTACCGTTGAAGGTTTAATTTCCAAGTCATACTCTTGAAGAGCTGTCATCCATGGTGCCCTTTTTTCACCTAAATCTTTTTGCACTAGCAAATTTCTGATTGAAGGATAAGGAACTATCACTTTCATTCTAGATTTCAATAAATATGGACGAAAGTGTTTGACAGCTTTGAAAATAGCAAAAGCTTGCTTATCAACTTCATGGTAATTAAATTCAGCACCTTTAAAATTTGAACTCATAAAAGAAATTGGCACTTCATTATTTTGCTGATTTAGTTGAGTTAAAACCGTTGCATATGATATATCAGAAGTGAAAGTATACAATATGAAATCTTTGTTAAAATCCGGGCTCAAAAGACTAGGAGCTTCTGAAATAGCTTCTAAAATTTTTTGAAATGATTCTTTTTCAGTTTGTCCCCAATTAAAAATAGCATCCTTCTTAATAATGTTTTGTAAAGGACGGATGATTTCAGAAAAACTGGGGATGAATCTTCTGACAAAATTTATTTTACCAAGAAATGATTGCATTGCTTTCTTGCTAGAAGGGTAAGTTATTTTTGAAATAGCTTGGGTTCATTCATGATCAATCATGATCCTGTGTTTTTAAACCACGCAACCTAATAAAATACCTTCTGAAATAGAAAATATTGTTTTCTTAGGATTTAAGGATACTCCGAATTTTCTACATCGTTTAAGTACCTTTCTAAGATGATTAATATGATCATGTCGACATTTAGAATATACAGTAACGTCATCTAAATAGACAACTACTGAATGATTAATTAATCCTCTAAAAGCAATATCCATTGCCCTTTGAAAAGTTGCCCCATCATTGATTAACCCAAAGGGCATCTTTCTGTAAGCATATGTTCCCCATGGAGTTTTAAAAGTTGTTTTCAATTGATCATCTGGGGAAACCAATATTTGGTTGTATCCTGAGAAACCATCAAGAAGTGACAGTATCTCAGACACAGAAACTTTTTGAAGAATTGGTTCCATGGGAGGAATTGGGTAATTATCCTTTTCGAAAGAATTATTAAGATTTCTAAAATCAACACATAATCTAATATCACCGTTTTTCTTCCTAATTGAAACTAGGTTGGCTACGCACTGAGTATGCCAAATAGGAAAAATAATCCTAGCAGCTAATAGTTTATTTAGTTCCTTCTTAATTGTTGGTTCTAATGACGGATGATATTTCCTTAGTTTTTGTTGAAAAGGTTTTGACTCTTGTTTAATTGGAATTATGCGTTGCATGACTTGTGGATTGAAGGTTTTCAAATCGTCATATGTCCATGCAAAGACATACTTAAATTCTTTAAACAATTTTATGAATGTTGTTTTTCTATGGGAGTGCAATCTATTCCTAGATTTACAGTTTGAGGATTTTGTTTCGTTCCTAAATTTATGATTTCATATTTCATTTGAGAGCTATTGGTTTTACAGTTAGGAATAGATCTAAATTTATCTTGAAGATCAAAGAACTTTTCTAATCTCAAAATTGAATTAGGAATTGGTTTTACCTTCTCAAAATCTTTTTCAACTGAACAAAAATAATTTATTACCGAAAAATCCCGCAGATTTTCGTCATGTGTAACTTCATCAATGGTTGAATCTTTAAAGGTATCATCATTTGTTAGAAAATTCAGCACCTGCACATCATTATCAAACACGGGCCAGTTAAAGATATTATCTGGTATAGAAGGCCTAAAAATCAATTCAACTGAAAAAGAAATCCGGTGTAAAATTTTCTGATGGGATTAATTTTGATGCTACATTCGCTAATAAATCTGCCTCTTGGTTTTGAACTCTTGGAACTGAAATTATGTTAAATGCATCAAAATGTGAAATGAGATTTCATACCTCTCGTTGATATTTCTGCAAATGTTCAGAAAGGTAGTGAATAGAATTACGGACCTGTCTGATGATGATTTCAAAATCACCATATGCAATTAACACTTTGAGATCCAAATCAATCGCTTTTTTCAAACCTTGTATTAAAGCTTCATATTCCACAGTATCATTTGTACAATTAAATTCCAGCCTACAATCTATACATGTTTTATTTCCTTGAGGGTCTATTAGCAGGCAACCAGCTCCTGCTCCTTCTTTAGACTTCGCCCCATTGAAATATAAAGTCCAAGTAGAACTATTAACAACTACTTTACTTTCTATAATATTTACAATATGATGATTATCTACATCATTTATAATTTCCTTGAATGAAGAGTCATGATAAATAGTTGTCACATTAAGAATTTCTGATTGTTGTTTATTTTTAGAAAAAAAATTAGAATTTTCAGATTTAAAATTACCAAATCCTAGTTCATACATGTAATTCCCCATAATGGAGTTTGAAAATAAAACTGGTTCACTAGGATCATGTAATTTTGTCACAGTATGTTTCATATATCTTTCCCTGTTTATCTTAATTTGATTTTACTTTCCATTCTTAGGTAACCATAAAGTTGACCAGTCTGTAGCAAAGAATCCATTCAATTTTTGAGACCAATCTCTGCTCAAAAACAACCCATACGCATCAGGAATATCTGCAACCACAATGTCTATGATTTGAAAAACTGAAGGGTTATAGGCAATCCTGACTAAAACATCTTTCATCTCTCCTACAACCCTCACATTTGTCCTATCCAATTGAGTTATTTGTGAATTTGATGGAACATATTTTCCATTCAGCCTTTTGCATACAGATAAAGGCATTACAATGGAAGATGCTCCGGAATCAACCATGCAATTATGAACATTCCTATTAAAAATCTCAAAGGTAAGTAGGAATGGAGGAGTTGTTGATCTTGAATTCTTCCCTATTAGTGAGGCTTTATCAGCTGCTGACTTTCCTTTATCAGTTGATGTTAAATCATTATTAGAATTGTTAGCAACAACACTTTGTTTAGCATTATGAATTATTGAACTCATGGCAGGATTTATAATATGACTATTAGGAATTGGGTAAATTTGAAGAAGATCATACATACTGATGTTTGCACGTGTATTCTTTAAATCTTCAATTATGTCATATTGTAAATCCAATTTTGGAGCATTTTGAATAGGCTGAGCAATCCTCGTAGATTGAGTCTGTTTGCTAGATTGAGTCTGTTTATTAGGTTGTGAATTATTGTTATCATTACTTAGGGTAGAACTTGATGAAGCTCTAGGAGTGTTTGCGAATGTTCTACTATGAGTATTATAGGCATGTTGTCCTGAAGGAGGACTTTTACCTTCATAATATTTTACAAGACTGTCCCAGAAATGACTGTTAACTTGTTGAGGTTCTTCCAATTCTTCATCATTTTCTGATTCCTCTTCTTCTTCATTTTCAGCCATTTCTTGATTTGAGGGAGTTTCAGATAAGGATAAGACAGCTCGAATAGTATTAAAAATTTATTCATTTACTGCTATATCAGGCGGTGTACTTGTTTTATTATTAGTATTAGGATTCTGTCTAAACTGATTTCTGAAATATCGTCTAGAGGAGGAAGCTTCAGAATTAGTTTTTTTTAATCCTACAACTTCATTGGTTAATTCCCAAATAGTATTCTGTAGTTGTTCTACATCAAATGCCTTATACTTTTCTGAATTAGGTCTTTCAATTTTCCTACAAGGAAATGTATCAGCTTTCCCACTTCTATCTGGTTCATAGGACATAGAATCCTTCTCAACTTTAATGGCTTCCTCAAAAGTTTCTACCAGAGTTATTTTACCATCTCTCTTAACGAACATCCCAGGATATTCATTAGAGGAAATTTCAACTCAAAATGGGCCTCCTAAAATGAACTAATAAAATAATAGTTAAAATAATAAAATAATATTTATTAATTTTGGAGGAAGAAAAGAAAAAAAACTACTTTTTTGTTTGTATTTTTGACATATCTCCCCGTGTTTTTACTCAAATTTTGATCGGGAGAGCTCGTTGGATGCAGAATTAAATTCCACATCCAATGAGTTCCAACTTGGCATACTTTTGACGGACCCCGCTACCCCAAAAATAAGAAATACCTGAAAAAACAGAATGATGATGTCATCATTCTATTTTTTCAGGTATTTCTTGTTTTTGGGGTAGCAGGGTCCATCAAAAGTATGTCGAGTTGGTACTCGTTGGATGCAGAATTTAATTCCACATCCAACGAGCTCTCCTGATCGAAATTTGAGTAAAAACACGAGGATATATGTCAAAAATACAAACAAAAAAAGTAGTTTTTTTTATGATACCTATCCCCAAATTTATATTAAAAAAGTGTTTAAGACCTATACGGTATTTCAAATTTAAAGCAATTTCATTGGATAACACATGATGACATGGAATTTGAATAAAAGTTAAAAGGCCCATTTTGAGTTGAAATTTCCTCTAATGTTGGTAAAGCTGAAGTATAGTTCTCTATGATTATGTCTTTAGGTGGTTGAGAAGCAACAGGAATTTTATTTTTTAGTGTAAGAAACCTCTGATTAAAATATTTAATTCTTTCTTTAGGTTCCATTTTAATCCGAGATAACTCAAGGGCTAAAAGAGAAGGTGTTTTATCCTCCCCAAATTTATCTAAGAAAGCTTTATTGAATTCAGCCCAATTTGTATTTGATCCTTGAACTAACGAAAAGTACCAAGTAGAGGATTTTCCCTCAAAAGTTAAAGGGAACAACCAACAAACCACATCTTCATGCTGAACATTCATGGTTTGAACAGCTAACATGGATTTATCTACATGCACCTCTGCAGGTTCTTTGTTATCTGGGTTAAACTTCGGAAGAAGTTTATCTGAATGTTTGGGCAGAGGATGTTGTATACCAGGTACAGCTACAGCAGCTGTTCTCAACCAAGGAAGTTGTGGATTAGGTGGAGGATTAGGTGGAGGATTACCTCCTCCTCCTACATGTATGTTTCCAGCCATAGGACTTCCTTCAGAATCTGAAGAACTCCCTGAATTAGATGACCTTGGACTATTAGGTGGTGATTCTGGAGGAGAGGGTGGTTGATCAAAACCGCCTACTGAAGTCAATATTCTAGCAGTATTTATTCGAGTAGTTTCTCTCTGATGACTTCTAACTTGATAACTTGGAGTGCTATCAACTTCTACTAAATCTTGAGTAACTATATTCAATTGTGGATTACATCTTTGTTGTCTAGGTAGACCATAATCTATTGGGGTTACACCAAGTTGACTAGCATATTCTCTTGTAATAATATGACGTGATTCTTCTAAAGTTTGAGTACTTTGTTCAGGAGTAAATGGGGATGTGATATGATCACGCTCAATGATGCTCCTAACAGTTTCTATGAATAGTGATCTGTTGACTTCAGATTGTAATGGAGGTTGTTGACTGGTTGAAGTTTTATCATTAGTTCTACCTGCCATTAATCATTAATAGGCCGTCCTTCTAACGCCATTTGTTGGTCTAATTTTCTGACCTAGGCCAACTAAGGAGATTAAGCCCACACAAGTTGATTAGAGAAGCTCCTGGTGTGTTTAATATAACAAAACCTCGCAGGTTATGGTCCTTCTACCAACTAAATTTTTCTCTTAAGGAGAATTTGAAATTTAGTAAAAATTTATCCTAATCTAATTATTATTTAAATAAACCCTAGAATTAGTTTTCTAAGACCTAAAATGTTTTCCTAATGAAAGTCTTAACTTTTTGAGGATTTTGCTTCAAATATTCTAATTCAAAAACTATTACAAATATTACAGAATTAATCTAATCCTATTTAACAACTGTTAAATATAAATTAAAGTTTAAAATAAACTATATTAAGACTAAATTTAACTAATTATTCTATCTAAGCTGAGAGCAACTTAAATACTAGATTAATTATTAATTAATATTTCAAGTAAACAGAGAGATAAATAATTATGATTTAAATGAAAATATTTAAATCATTAACATTAAACCACTCTGCTATATATTCACAATAATAGAAAATTAAAATAGACAACTACTTTAAACTTCTCTGTAATGTTGTATTAATTAACAATCAATAATCAATACTAAATATTCGAATAAAAGATGATATTTATAATGAAAACATTGTAAATATAAATGAAATCAAAATAAACATAGATATGTATATTACTAAGATTCTAATTTTCAATAAAAATATTGATCAATCAAATATAGTAACATACTCATTCAAACAGTAATATTGTGTTAACAGAGTATTATCTCAGATAATGAATACAATCATAACAAAGTATAACTGTACCAAAGTATAACTAGAAGATGATATATTGAAATATATATATAAAGTGTTCAAAAATAGTACCGAACAGTGATACCAGTCTAAGAACTTAAGTCACACTCCTTCTCCGAAGGCAAAACTCCAGTAAAGAGATAAAACTAGAACTGAAATGATATTTCAATTAAGTCTTTCTTCTGATACTCCATCCACCCCTTTTACATCGAACTTACTAGTTTATATAACCAAACTAGTTACTCATTTCAGTTTTTAATAAATGCTATAATAAATACAATAGGAATCCTATCCCTATTTAGCTATATCGAATTCCTTTCAAAAGACATCTAGCATAAACATTTATCCTATGAGATAAAACCGTCAATTAAATGACTAGCCTGTATTATCTCGTGCTCAAATGAACTAACTTGTAACGTGGCCATCTTGAGCAACCAATCCTTCCAGAAGTACCAACAAATGCTAACTGTGAACAAAAACAGCCTATATTCTTTATAGCATAATGATACCATGTACACCTGTAACATACGAAATAAAATTTCTCATTAAAATCATGTTAATAGAAAATGACATCATGTTTTGTTTTGTAAACAGATTACTCTTCTTGCTTCAGAAACTTTAGCTTTAAGCTTAATGATCGTCAGCTCCTGTCGATTTACTTGCTCAATCAAGTGTTGGTTAGTGTCTATTGTTGAGTTCTTGGCTTCCTTGTATCGATTCTTCTTCAGGTTCATAATCTTCCATATATTAACCCAATTTAGTAATTCTGCCTTGAATGTTTTATTTTCTTCATCTTTTAAGGCTGCATCTGCTTGACATTCTTTTAATTCGTTTTTTAATTCTGCGATTTTGGTTTCATAAACTCGATTAAGTACTTGTTGAAGGGTTTCTTCATCCCGATCACGAAGTGAATCATCAGACTGAGAAGAATCAAGATTATTTATATCCTGAACTGGTGATGGAATGCTCATACATGATGGCTCAGGGCCAGACCCACAAGCATCCATACATGATGGTGCTATTTCAAACTTACTTGGATCAATAATGTTTTTGGCCAATGATTTTTCAAGATTCCCCACTATGGTAATAGGTTTATTCATATGCGTTGTCTCAGGAATCAAAGACGAAACATCATCCTCGATTTGAACAACAATTGGTTGAGTATTCTGCTAAATATTTATAGGAATGGAGATTGAAGGCGCTGTAGTCATGCTTGGAGTGAATCTTCGTGAATGAACAGACACAAAACCCTTTGGCTCAAAACTTCTCCTATCACAACAAACTTGTGCTAACTATTCAAGCTTTCATGTAGAATCATCACAAGGTTTTTTAGGAGTGCATAAATCAGAGATGAATTCATGAGTAACATAGTCAATTTTGCCATCATTTATCAATTTACCATCCACCTTTACAGATGTGCTGAAACATTTAACAAATAGAGATTGATCCATATTTGTTTCAGCATCAAAGGGATTGACCTTATTGATACCATCATTACTAATACGAGTATCTACAGGTGAACTTGCTTCCTGTACCTTACTATCCCCTGTCCTGGTTTTATGAATATCATCCATCTCGAATTTTAATGGAGCTTTATGCTTTCTGCGAGTTTTGGGAGGAGGATTAGGCCAATACTGTGTCGACCCTAGCTTATTTTCAACCAATAATTCATCCCAGGATCTACAACTAAGGGATAACTGATGCTGAATTAGAATTTTAATCAGACCATGGTGGAACAAGCTCCTATCAGGGTTGCCTATAGTACTTTGCACTGAATGTGCCATTTTCTTCAAGCTTTGAAGTAAGTAAAAAGGATATTTTCAGCTTACAACCCTTCAACGCTAATAATAATCGTTGATGGTAATAATGGAGATGAGAGAGACGGTCGTCACAAGAGACATACTTGACTAAGATTTCATAAGATGCTCACCATTCTGGTTTTAAGAATTTAACTGAAACCCAAACCTTTAACTTTGCATTGGTGGGTAAGGGTAAAAGTAATGACCTGCACCTTTTCTTATCGACCTTTCCTCCTTTAAACCAACGTTCTCCAGTCTGAGGAAGCTTTGTTGCTTCTGCAATCTTATCTTCATCAATTATAAATTTAAAACCCCCAATTTGAGCTACATTCTCCTTCAATCTCATAGCAAATTGTTTGGTAACTTCTGCATTATGACCACTGAAACATCTAAAAAACGAATCCCATCCTATCATTTCGAACAATGCAGCAACTTTCACATTAGCTTCCACCAGTTCAGGCCCTGAAATCTCGAATCGGCTGAGAGGAGCCATTATCTCCTCACTGCAACTCTGGTTTTGGTTTGAAACGAATGTAGTTGTGAAAATTGAAGGAATAGGGATCCAAGTGCAAGGCATTATGTGAAATGTCAAATCTCTAATTGATTCATACGTGACAGGAACAAGAACCCTAAATTTGGCCATGGTAACTAAATATCGAAATAATGAGAACAAATGCCAGCATTTTGTGGTATAAGCAATGGATAAACTAATCATAACTAACCAAATCCTTCAAAAAACATTATGTTAATACTTTGAATTCTAACTGAACTTCCACATCCGAAATAATTCAATTCAGGGATCGATAACCATACGATACAAAAACGAAGCATTGATAATACACAAACTGGAATGATAGCTTCGTACAGCGTTATAAATGGAAATGGCTATCAGTCATTTATGAAATTGAATTCCAATAACATGATTTCATCATTAAACCAACAAATGTCAGTTGGTGTCATGAAATTAAAACCAAAACCAAATGTCAATAATTCAAACAATCGTATCCTGTACCATCAATATGACTATCAAATGATAATAAATAAGGATTATGTGTGGAAGGCAATCATGCTCATGAACCATATGATGTGAAGTCGTCATTATAATTCATAATGTTTCCTAGGGTTTCGTAATTACAACTAAGTAGCAAGATCAGCTCTATATAAAAATTAAATCATTCAAAGCCATATATATACATGTAATTGATTCATGAAATCCCAATACCCATGACCAAATGCAAAAATAGGATCAGATGAAAAGCTTACAAAAACTAACACTAAATCAAAATTTATGTATTGTGATTATATTATAATGAAAATTTTGAAATGATATATATATAAATGAACTCTAGCTATTTCATGAGACATATGTATACTTTTTACACAACAATGACAAGATATTAAAAGATCAAGTGATATGTAAAATATAAACCTAGGGTTAATATAAAATATTCCAGTTAATAGATCAACCCTAATTATAAAAATTACAAAAACTTTTGATAATAAATATCTTTATCAAAACCAAATTTGTAAGATGTTCAAAATGTATTTCATTTTAATCCAAAAAAACTAATCAGCTTACTATACCTTGAATCTCATAAATCGGCATATAATCAAATGAATTAATAATGACAAAAATTGATTATATATAAAATTTACAAGATTGACAGCTGCTAATTTATGAAATTATTTCATAAATTTCTAATATGATTCTTAACTCTTCTAAATTGAGAGTACCTTCTGAATCGAAGATTCTGAAGGCACTCTTATATAATTTTTTAAAATAAATCATAGAAGAGAACTGATCATTTTTTCACCATAATAGAAAAAATGAGAGGGTTGTTGTTGACTGCCAACAGGACGTAATGGTGATATTTTTTGCTTAGGAGAGTTGATTCACCGCGTAGTAAGATTCCAGTTGTTGTACCCAATTGTTGATAGATTCCACGTCAATCTTTCCTTCAAGGTTTGGTATGTCCAGATTCATTTGCACTTTGAAGGGGATGATTTTATCAGAGTGATGTCATGTCGAGGATTCCCATGAGTTTGAAGTGACTCACATGAGAATCTCATTGAACTGGGTGAACATTTTGGTCCGTTGGCAAGCCAGTGCTTTTTCTATGAGTTTCTTTGTCTCGTCAATTGCATGTCTATTTTCTGTTTCTTTGGCCATCTTTTCAGAAGTCGAAGGAAGTGTTTTTCTTGAGTTGCTAAGTTTGCGAGCATGTTTGAACATGCATAATTTAAATAACTTCAATGGAAGTGCTTATGTAACTTAAGCTCTGGACAAGATCTTGCTCTTATACCATTGATCCAGGTCGTGCCCAGGTGCACGTTGGGGGCAACAGTCGACTGAATGATTTGAGTTCTGTTATGGAGAAAGCATATAAAAAGAACCAACAAAGCAGGAAATTCACTAGGTCAATAAGAAATTAGTATGCGAACAGATAATAAGCAAGAATTCGAACCAATTTATTACTTCTTCTCTATGAAAGATGGAGGAATCATAAATATGATGTATGTTACATTAGTGTACATACTTATATAGGATGCTGAGATGCTTGGGTGACTACCTGTTACTTTCAGTTATAGAGAATTTATAACGGTTCAGAAGTTCAACCGTCGAGGCGGACCTGTCAAGGAGAACTTGTCAAGGCGAATCTGTCGAGACAGACCTATCAAGGTAGGCGAAGTAGTGGAAGTTCTAGACTTTGTCGAGGCTTGACAACCTGCCAACTGCTGGTTGGATCAATCTTCATTCTGGATGAGAATTCCACAAAATCAACAAAGTTGTTTGCAATAACCTTAAGGCTTCAACAAAAAATTATGAAACCTTTAAAAGGCTTCAACATGAGTGATAGAATTCAAAATATATACATTTTCATAAGGAAGGTAGAAGGTCACTTATTGTGCTTAAATGAATTATATAAATAGATTGAGAAGTTTAAAAGGCACTTATTATAGTTGGATTACAAGTAAATAACCCTTAATATACTTTTGATATGTAGGATTTTTTAAATAAAAACAATTTTAACTATATTTCCATAATTAAAATATCTTCCACAACCTCTTCCATTATTTTGGACATACAAAAAGGGCAAAAACTTAATTGCAATAGTCGAGGCAGAGGGCAGATGCTTCCATATTATTTCTCATTCCAACTTGAGTGTCAAATACCAATCACGACCCTTGGAAAATTAACTAAAACCTATTGCTATAAATGAAACTCGAACACCCATTGATTGACTTTAAAGTGCCATCTACTCATTATTAGGTTGCAACAATAAAGCAATTTCAAATGAAATTCACATCATTGGAATTGGACCCAAGTGATGGTTATACATTCCATATTGCACTTCCATATGACCCTACCATGTTTATATTGTTGACACTAACAATTTCTATCACCCAATCCAATATGCTCATTGTTGAAAATGGAAAACACCTCTAAAATAGTCACAACAGAAAGCCATTGCAATGCGGGTGATGAGAAACAATGGAATACTAGTAAGAAAGAATATGGAATAGCTTCATATAGACCTTATATCATTGCCTCAAGACAATGGTGAAAAAATGCAACTTAAGTGGGATGGTAAATATTTTATTCACCTCAACAAAATTGATGTCTATACACTCAAGATTCTATACAAGATTACTTAACCCTTGATTTTACAATACCCATTCATCACATCACAACCACAATAGATATATAGAAAACAATACACTACAATGCATAATCAACGTGGATGTAAGAATAATGGTGGAAATGAACAACCCAATGGTTAGATAGCCTAGTTTGAGAACAAGGGAACACCACCTATGAGCAAGTGGAGTATATAAATACCAACCTTGGAGTCATTGGGGAACCTTTCAAACCATTATTACCTCATTCAAATTGTATTCCTCTGTCACCATTGACACCAAGTGTATTTTGCAAGGATGGAGAGTAGAGAAATTAGGTAGGGGGCTATGCATATGAAATGTATTCCAAATATGGAATGCACCAATATATGGTTAGTATTGCAAACACTGGTTTTTTTTTCATGCGGAAAAACTACCTTCTTGGTATTCCAAAGTAATCAAGGAAATCTCACACATGCATGAGAAATTTCAACAAACTTCCACACTTCTGTGGATGGTCGGTCGAGCAAACCGTCAACCGAAAATCCAATTGAGAACATGTATCAACGGAATTGAACCAGGGTGAATGGAATTAAATCCATATAGCCCCACCAACAGACCACCGTATTCTTGATGAACACTAGTTGTCAAGCATGTTCACGGACCTTAATTGCTTTAATTTTTTTTATAAAGTGTAGATATGGAGTTCAACAAAATGGATGAATAATAATGGAAGGTGACTACTCTATGAAAGGTGAAAGTTTCCTTGAATCACATAGCCCATTAGTAAACATTTCTTCCTAATTCGATACAATGAAGTTTAAATTTCCAATTCATTGTTTAATAAATATTGATAATCTTTCAAATTACATGTTAATTTAACAATTTTAAAAGTTAAATCTACATCAATAATGACATCTTAATTTTAAAATTGTTTATATATAAAATTAAATAAAATAAAAATGGGTAAATAATGGTGAATTTTTAACCAATTGCACCATTTATGTGGCACCATGATATAAGGAAACCATTAACATGTAGAATTGGTAAAATCCAAAATTTTAATGCGTTTAATAAACATCCATAGCAATGCATTTATTGTTGTTGTTGGAGATATCAACCCTTCTATCAAATCCAAAGATTAATGTCCTAAATCCAACGATTAATATCCGATAATTATTGGGAGATGGTTATTGCTAACCATTTTCTAATTATGTTATTAACTGCCAGCTTAAGTTCACCAGATTTAGGAAGTTGGCACCCATTGGACGAGATCTAGCACCCTTCCCTCTAAACAAGGGAGCTGACAAAGCCCAACTACAAGGAGGATTTCCAGAATTTTGGGAAAAGTGTGAATCCACATATAACATATATTCTAACCATCTCCTTGCTTGGCTTGCTCCTCCATACACTATATATATTTGTATAAACAAACTTAACCAAACCAGATTTGAGAAAGAAAAGTTATTTCTCGTTGTTGAAGAATAAGTTGTGTGGATTCATTTTCTTCGCTATGTTACAAACACGACTAATTATATTGGCCTGATTTTATTGTTTGGCCATACACTAGCCATATTTACATTGTTTGTCTACTCCTCTTGCCTCGAAGGATTACAAAATATATACAACAGGATTCATGAACCAATTCTGGTTCAGATCCTTAATACACTCAATAATATAACAAACTATTAAGCCTATCCTATGACTCACAAAGCAACCATCAAATGCTTTATCAAATGCTTCCATCAGTTGTGGATTTTTTACATGACTCATCAAATGACTCAATGACTCACCTAGTGATTCATTATCCATCTAGAAGTACATAAAACATAGGTTTATTTACAATATTTTATTCAAATAACTATTAATTCATAAAATGAAACCCATTCTAGGACTTAGTCAAAGTTACTAGGTTTTGGAGGTAGGATGCTCATGCATCAGATGGTTCAAGGAGCAATGGAATTGATGTGGGTATTTAATATTGGAACTATGTACAAGTTGTTTGGAAACACTTTAAATGATCATTGTAACAAGTATATTATTCATAAGGATAGAAATGAAGAAGACATGACCCATGTTATCTTTATAAACAAAACAATTCTATGGCATCAAATACTAGGACATACTGGAGAGAAGGGCCTTCGAGCATTACATGGTTAAGATATGGTAGAAGGTATATTTGATTTCTGATTTGAGTTCAATTTGTGTGAACATTGCATATATGGTAAAAAGATAAGGTAAGGTTCCCATATGGTTCTAGAAGAGCAAAAGGAATCATGGAGTTAATACACAATGATGTGTTTGGACCTGTCTCTTTCATCACTAGGTAAATACGTGTATTTTCTTTCATTAATTGATGATTTTTTAAGGAATGCATGGATCTATTTTCCCCAAGAAATCTCAATTTTTGAGAAATTTAAAGAGTTTAAAGATCTTGTATAAAACCAGTAAAGAATATAAAAATTGTTATGGAGAGAGAATGGTGGAGAGTTCTATGGAAATGAGTTTGAGGAATTCATGCGAGAATTGTTGATTATTAAGGAAAAATACTAGTCCATACTATATGTTTTAAACCTGTGTAGAGAAGCAAAGAATACATATTCTTTATTCTTTGGAATGCTTAATGTTTATAAGGACATTACAAGGAAGCAAAGTGATTCATATTTTGAGAGGGACAAATATTATTGCATAACCCAATAAACTAATTTCACAATTGTGATGACTCTTTCCTCGTTCCTATCATCAATGCACGCTATGTGTTCTGTAATAGGTTTTGCTTTTCTTTGAATTCCATATATCCAGTTTGGTTCTAAAAGTTTATGTATGTTTGAATTGGCATGAACAACCAGTGAATCATATTGCACAGTAGAGAAACCAATGCAAACTCTCCATGGTTCAGAGGTCTTATATGTTTCATAATATATGCATTTCATCACTATTTTTCCTTCATGTTTTGTCTCTTTCAACCACTTATACTTAGTTTTCCATTCCTCGTAAAACTCTAGTTTTACTTTCAATTTCTTTCCAATTGAGTGCTAGGTTCCCCCCCTTGAAATTATTCAACACATTATTTATTATACCCCAATATATCTAGGTCTTCATTCATATTCCAATTATCCCCATCTATATTAAGTCATGAAACTCGTAATGCAGTAGATCATCCAAATAACCTTTTGATAAAAGGTTGCTTCTCTTTTCTTTAATGTGATTTTTGATGGAATACTCCTATAATAGAAAGATAAAATTAATTAGATATTGGATAAAGTCTTTTCAATTTCATATTATATCTTCATTCTCGATGAGACTACCATAAAATTGTCAAAGGTGTTTGCATTAACCTCAAGGCTTCAACAACGAATTATGAAACCATTAAAATGATTCAACATGAGTGATAGAATTCAAAATATACACATTTTCATAAGGAAGGTAGAAGGTCATACTTATGGTGCTTAAATGAATTATATAGATACATTGAGAAGTTTCAAAGGTGCTTATTATAGTTGGATTACGAGTAAATAACCCTTAATAGACTTTTAATATGCACAATTTGTTCAAATAAAAATATTTTTAACTAAATTTCCATAATTAAAACCTCAATTGCAATAGTCGAGGCAGAGGGAAGATGCTTTGATATTTCTCATTCCAACTTGAGTGTCAAATACCAACCACAGGTTCTGCCAAATGAACTAAAACCTTTCAACACTAATGAAACTCAAACACCCATTGATTTGATTTAGAGTGTCATCTACTCATTATTAGGTTGCAACAATAAAGTAATTTCAAATGAAATTAAAATCAGTGGAATTGGACCCAAGTGGTGGTTATACATTCCATATTGCACTTCCATATGACCCTATCATGTTTGTATTATTGGCACTAACAATTTATATCTTCCAATCCAAAAAACTAATTGTTGAAAATGGAAAACACCTCTAAAATAGTCATAATAGAAAGCCATTGCAATGAAGTGCATGAGAAACAATGGCATAATCGTAAGGAAGAACATGTAATAGGTTCATATAGACCTTCTATCATTGCCTCAAGACAATGGTGACAAAATGCAACTTAAGTGGGATGGTAAATATTTTACTAATACTCACCTCAACAAGATTGATGTCCATACACTTAGGATTCTATACAAGATTACTTAACCCTATATTTTATCATACCCATTCATCGCATCACAACCACGATAGATGTACATAATACAACACACTATAATACAACCATGATAGATGTACATAATACAACACAATATAATACAACCATGATAGATGTACATAATACAACACACTTGTGGGAGGCATAATTTATTCATACGGACTCCGATTGAGGCAATTCTTGCACTGTCGAAAAGGTAACAAAGTGTAGAGTAGTGTTGAGGGGCATGGAATAAGTGATCAAATTTTGACCCCAAAAAATGACGTTTAAGCCCTCAAATGCACCTTAAAAGGTTCTGGAAAACAAATCTACAAAGTGATACCTACACTTAAAATGGGCCCTCCAAGACAATTCATACAATCTTTCCACCTATAAATAACTAAAATAGAATATAAATTATATATTGATCCATTTCAAATCAGAAACACCCCTTACTTTCTTTAAATAATTTCTTGCATCATATGTTGTTTTCCCTCTTCTGTCACAAACATTTATGTGCTTTTGGGCCATTGGAGGCCCCAACCTTTTTGAGTCGCATAAATCACAAGGTGTTTCTCTAAACCGCGGTCTATACTTTTGTCTAGCATTAATGCAAAAAAAGGACTATCCAACATTCTTACAATGTCTACATCTTCAAGATACTTAGATATAACAATTTTTTTTACAACCATGTGATTTGTAGATGATGTGTACTCTTTATTCTTTGGCATGTTTAATGTTTATAAATACATTACAAACAAGAAAAGGGATTCATGTTTTGGGAGGGATAAAACTTATTGCATAGCCCAATAAACTAATTTCAAAGTTGTGATGACTCTTTTCTCGTTCCTATCATTAGTGCATGCTATGTGTTTTGTAATAGGTTTTGCTTTGCTTTGAATTTTATATATGCAATTTGCTTCTAAAATTTTATGGAAGTTTAAATTGGCATGAACAACTGCTGAATCATATTATAGGGTAGAGAAACCAATGCCAATTCCCCGTCGTTTAGTTTCCTTCTGTGTTTCATAATATATGCATTTCATCACTATTTTTCCTTCATGTTTTGTCTCTTTAAACCACTTATACTTAGTTTTCCATTCCTTGTAGAACTCTAGTTTTACTATCAATTTTATTTTCAATTGAGTGCTAGGTTCTCCCCCTTGAAATTATTCAACACGTTATTCATTATGAACCAATATATCTGTCTTCATTCAAATTAAAAGTATGCCCATCTTTATTCAATGATGAAACTTGTAATGTAGTAGACCATCCAACGAACCTTTTGATAGAAAATTGGTTCTCTTTTCTTTAATACGGATTTTGATATAATACCTATATAATAGAAAGTTGAAAGTAATATTGCATAAAGTTTTTCAATTTCATATTATATCTTCATTCTGGATGAGAATTCCATAAAATCGACAAATTTGTTTGCAATAACCTTAAGGCTTCAACAATGAATTATGAAACCTTTAAAAGGATTCAACATGAGTGATAGAGTTCAAAATATATACATTTTCATAAGGAGGGTAGAAGGCCGCTTATGGTGCTTAAATGAATTATATAAATGGATTGATAATTTTAAAACGACCTTGTTATAGTTGGATTCCGAGTAAATAACCCTTAATACACTTTTGATATGCACAAATGTTTTAATAAAAACAATTTTAACTAGATTTCCATAAGTAAAATAACTTCCACCATCTCTTCTATTATTTCGGGCATACAAAAAAAGACAAAACATAATTGCAATAGTCGAGGGAGAGGGCAGATGCTTCCATGCTTTTTCTTATTCCAACTTGAGTGTCAAAAACCAACCACGCATCTTCGAAAATTAACTAAAACCTTTTGTTATAAATGAAACTCAAACACCCATTGATCGACTTTAAAGTGTCATCTACTCATTATTAGGTTGCAACAATAAAGCAATTTCAAATGAAATTCACATCAATCGAATTAGACCCACGTGATGGCTATACATGCCATATTGCACTTCCAAATGACTCTACCATGTTTATATTGTTGACACTAACAATTTCTATCACCCAATCCAATAAACTAATTGTTGAAAATGGAAAACACCTCTAAAAAATACATAAGAGATGTATGGAAAAAATACACTACAATGCATAATCAACGTGGATGTAAGAATAATGGTGGAAATGAACAACCCAATGGTTAGTGGAGTATATAAATACCAACCTTGGAGCCATTGGGGAACCTTTCAAACCTTCATTACCTTATCCACATTGTATTCCTCTGTTAAACCACCTTCCTGGTATTTTGAAGGAATCAAGGAAAGCTCACACATGCAAGAAATCTCAACAAACTTCCCTCGACACTTCTGTGGATGGTAGGTCGAGCATCCAAGCCAAAACATGTCTCAATGGAATTGAACCCGGGTGGATGGAATGAAATCCATCTAGCCCCACCAACAAACCACCATATCCTTGACAAACACTAGTTGTCAAGCATGTTCGCGAAGCTTAATTGCTTTAATTCTTTTATAAAGTGTGGATATGGAGTTCAACAAAATGAATCAATAATAATAGTAGGTGACTACTGTATGAAAGGCCAAAGTTTCCTTGAATCACATAGCCCAATACTAAATACCAATTGACAACATGTTTCTTCCTAATTCAATACAATGATATTTAAATTTCCAATTCATTGTTTAATTGCGTCGAGAGGCGCTCTACAGTATGGGGGAGATCTTGTAACGTGATGTAATGTTTGTAACATGTCGGCAAAAAATAATAGTGATAGTGAATTTTATGGGAGAGATCTTGTAACGTGATGTAACGTTTGTAACAGGTAGGCAAAAAATAATAGTGATAGTGAATATTATGGGAGAGATTTTGTAACACAAAATAAAAAATAATATCACTTTCCTAAAGTTATTTTTATTAATAAAAAATAAATTTTCTAATAGGCCAAAATAAATGTCGGCCACAAAAACAATTTAATATGGGGGAGATGTTGTAATCTTCCTACCTAACAAAACAATAAAAAAATAAAAATTTAATTATCTGTAAAAAAAATATGGGGGTCAAGAAAAAAACACAAAATTGAATTATTCGCAAAAAAATGTTGGCCTTGCACATGGTTTTAAAACCATGTGCAAGGCATTCTAAACAACCCATGGTTTTATTGTACATGGTTTAGGAGGCTTTGCATATGGTTTTTAAACCATGTGCAAGGCCTCCTAAACAACCGATGGTTTTATTGTACATGGTTTAGGAGGGCCTTGCAAATGGTTTGAAGACCATGTGCAAGGCCTCCTAAAGAACCCATGATTGTAGGAGGGCCTTGCATATGGTTTTAAAACCATGTGTGGAAAAATGATGCAATGTTTCTTCCTAACAAAATAAAAAATAATAAAAAATATTATATGTCCACCATAAATAATATTAAATATTAATAATAATAAAACTATATGTGGACCTTAAATAAAAAGATGTGTCTTTTGGTTTGAATCAAATCAATGGATACCTAAGAAGAGGTTTGCACCTCGGCGCTTGATAGAACTTAGGATTTGAATTTATGCTAGTAAGCATCCTCACATCCTCAATCTTTCAACTTACCTGTTAATTTAACAATTTTAAAAATTAAATGGACATCAATAATGATGGTTCCCGATTCAGAATAGAAATGTCAACTTAAAAATGACTAGTGCAGAATTTCCGGAAAAACCCTACATCAATAATGACATCTTTATTTTAAAATTGTTTATATATAAAATTAAATAAAATAAAAATAGATAAATAATATTCAAGTTTTAACCCATTGCACCATTTCAATGCTTGAAAAAAGGACACTTTTAATTTATGTAAATATATATTAAAAGATTCAATGTGGCACCATGACATATGAAAACCATCAACATATAGAATTCAATAAACATTTATAGCAATGCATTTATTGTGTTGTTGTTGGAGATATCAACCCTTCTATCCATTCTAACGATTAATATCCTAAATTCAACAGTTAACATCCGAGAATTATTTAGATATACTTATTGCTAACCCTTATCTTATTATCTTGAGTTCACCGGATTTAGGAAGTTCTCACCCATTGGATGAGATCTGAAGTTCCCTCTAAAGAAGGTGCTTTTCCGGAAATTTGGGAAAAGCGTGAATCCCCATATAACAAATATCCTGACCATCTCCTTGGTCGGCCTGCTCCTCATATACTATATATAGTTGAATAAACAAACTTAACCAAACCAGATCTGAGAGTGAAAAGTTATTTCACCTTGTGTGGTGGCTTTCGTTTTCTTACGTTTCTCCTTGTGAGACTGAAAAGTTCTTTCTCGTTGTGTTGTGGGTTTCATGTTCTTACGTTTCTCCCTTTTTGGCACTTAGGCAGCTGATCTAAATCCGTCTCAGAAGCAACAATGGCAGGTCCCAGTGCTGCCACCCCCATCCTGAAGGACGAGCTGGACATAGTGATACCCACGATCCGGAGCTTGGATTTTCTTGAAATGTGGAGGCCTTTCTTTGAAC
>LPNX011161001.1:138636-174425 GCA_001517045.1 Pseudotsuga menziesii | reverse complement strand
CAAAGCCAGTAACCCCTTTGTTAATTTGAAGAAAGAGTATAAGGGAATATTTTGGCAGGAGGACATAATTCCATTTTTCCAATCTGCTACACTGCCAAAGGAATGTACTTCCGTCCAGCAGTGCTACATTGAGCTGTCAAAGCAGGTAAGGGACATACTTGGCAAAATAGATCCATATTTCCAGAAGCTCTCAGATGCCATGGTCACTTGGATTGAGGCTTGGGATGAGCTCAATCCTTCTGCCAACGTTGCTGCAGAAGCTGAAGTAATTCCCAATGGAGCAGCTAAGACATCAGCCAACTAGCCAGGATCTGCCACATTAATTATTTGCATTTGTCAGCTGTGAACCATGTCTGTGGTTATTTAGCTCATCCTAATTTTGCTAGATGAATAGTCTGTTTTAGTTTAGCTGTAGTTTTTAGTTGTTTTTTTATTCAGTTATTTAGATAATAGCAGGGCCTACATTGCCATCCAGAGAAACATTCAATGTGGTTCAATTTTTTTTGTGAATCTGCATATGCAGTAACATGCTTGGATCAAGTATTTGCATGATCTATTTTTGTCTCAGTTAGATCTTACGTTGACATCCGGATAAACATTCGATGGGGTGCAATTGTTTTTGAGGATCTACTCATCTATGATTTATTGAGTTGCAGTTGTCATAGATGTAAGAGTATTAATGTTTTACAAAATACTACACTAAGACACTAGTTAGATAATAATAGATCCTACATTGACACCCAGAGAAACATTAGATGGGGTTCATTTATTTTTGAGAATCTGCATGCTTGGATCGAGTATTTGAGGATCTGTTTTTGTCTCAGTTAAATAAAATAACAATAGATTTTACAGTGATATCCGGAGAAACATTCAACCGAGTGCAATTACTTTTGAGAATCTGCATGCTTGGATTGATGTTTGAATGGTGGACCACTATTTTAGAAGTGCAAAAGATTGTGGACCACTATTTTTGTAGTGCTTTGCATTATCATAGCTAACTTCAATGATACTATCATAGCTAACTTCAATGGTGTTTTACAAGAGTAATTTACCTGTTGTGGTGTTTTACAAGATTAATCTGCTTGGTATGAATATGGCTTTTTTTTTTAATAAGTTATGCAAACTATAATTTTTTTAGAGATTAATTTATTTCCTTATACTCAGTTAAGATCTATTTTAAATATAAAGTTTATTAAATACATAGGAGGATAAAAATCTTACAAATTTTCTTGTATTTATAAATTTCAAATTAAAATATATACCTTTATATATATATATGATTATTTGGTATTTTTTTCTTTAAGCTGTTTATTTCAATTAAGTATTTTCTTTTGTTCTAATTATGTGTTCTGTTTTAAATTCAGAAAATTGCAGTTCATTCACTTTCTTACTGTTTGCTATTTTATTTATCATGTGATTCATGCAAGAGTTTGCATTCTAATGCCTATGCATAGATATTTTGTCCTTTTTAAATTCTTTTGAACTGTAGTTGTTCCTCTTTTTGAAAATCAGTTTTTCTTCAATGTTGACATAGACTCTGTTATGTATTGATAACCTGAGTTTTCTGTAGCATGATTAATATAATATTAAAGTTAACAAGTTATGTTATTATTTATTTATTTGTGTATTGTTTTTTAATTTGCTACCCATTTCTTATTCCTTTTGTATGTTGTTTATTGTTGTCATTCTTATTGTACCGGATTTCTATTTAAACATTTTAGTTGGTTAGGAGGACTCAATGGATCTTCACGAGACTCAGTGCATCCTTTTTGTGAAAAGTTACCCTGCATCATTTACATCTCCTGTTATTAGCTATCTGCTCTGTTTTCCACTATTTCTTTAATAGGTTGTGATGAACTCAGTACTTGGTGTTTCCAACTTAGTGTTCTCTTTGATAATATTTAACCCTTTAATTTGAAATTCCATATTATCTCATTCTTTATTGATCTTTCTAGAATAAAAATAAATAAATAAACTAATGGCATACTTTACAATACTTCCTTTACATTCATCTCTAAAAATGTCTATGAGTAAGAAGGACATGCTTAAAATCTATGCATTTTGAATATGTTTTTATAACATAAATATCTATCTTCAAAAAACTAATTTTATATTAATGGAGAGATGTAACTCAAAATGACATAATTTTCAAAATACCGTAATCTCTTATGCCAATTATAAGAGTCAGAAGTAATATTTTTCTAGTCAATAATATTTACAAAATAAGTTTATTATACACAATGATTAAGTCACATAAATTATTAGTAAAATCAACTAAAAAAAATAACCTCAACACATTTTATTCATATACATATAACATCAACTAATTATATTAAAATAGTTCATTTTATTATATTAATCCTAAGTTAAAAAGTCAAACTCGATAAGACTCGAAAACATTTAGACTAAAATATCTTGAATTGACAGTCAACAACAAGAAGTGATATTCAAGATTAATATCTCACATAAATATGCTATTTGCCTTCTTTTTAAACTCATAGTCTTTCCTTTAAGTCAGGGTTATTTTTTTCATTGATAACTTGAATTCCTGTAATAATAAGATTAGTAATTAGTAACATGTTTTAGTATTAATCAGCTTTAATGCACCGGATCCCATGAGTACTCTGTAGTTAAGGGTGCTTGGGCTAGAGTAGTACTAGGATGGGTGACCTCCAGGGAAGTCCTAGTGTTGCACCCTCCACCCCTTTTGAGCACTTGAGTGGGCTTAATGGTTAAGAACATGTGTTATCTCCTTGGAGGTTACAGCTTCAAAACCAGCTGGGTAGGGTTGTTCATTGGCCCGTTGTGACAAGGCTCACCCTAGTGGGCTTCGGGACCTCTCCAGGACGTCCCCTACTCATCACTAGTTGTCATTTTTTCTTCAGTGTTACTAATTCAATGTTATTTTTTTCAGTGTTGAAACTTTTATTTAAATCTCTTGTTATCTAATGTCTTTTTTTTTTCTCTGTTTGAGAATTTTTATGATTTTTTGTATTTATGATTTCTTTGTATGAATAAGGTTGATATGAAAATGAAGTTAAGTAGACAAATTCAGTCCTTTCCATAGAGAAGCTCTCCCAAAATAGAATTTTATTGAATGTTATAGTTTACCACTTGATGGTTAATAAAAATTTGGACTATGGAGTTTTTCCGATGGTAGTTTTACCAATTTTAAGACAACACATTGCCAGAAATTGGAAAAAATTGAATCAAAACTGAATGTTAAAATTACAGTAAAAAGGTGAATTTCTCCACTTAATAACTTTACTCCATATCAAAATAGAGTAATGTCTTGCCAATTTCAGTTCTCTAGTAGCAGTAATTGTTGATAAAATAACTTTATTTAGACTAATGTACAATATTTTATAATATTAAATTTTGAAAATATTGGTAATATTTTTAATAAAAAATCTAATTTCTATTAAAAATTAAATGGAAAATTGCATTCTATATAACATAATAGTTTATGAGAAATCTCTTTGACATCAAAAGAATACTTAATACTTTAAACCTTTTAATATTTAAGATGATTTATTTAATAGTTATTAACAAAAATTTACTCAATCCCTCACCTTATACAAAGCCTATACAAAAATAAACCTTAATCATTTTGACAAAAGAATTAAAGCTACTATCAGAAATCCTTGTGGATTGTTTATCACATCTTAGAATGGGATAAAAAAGGGGAATCCTTAAATGGATTCATACCAATGTAGAACACCTTTAATCACCTTGTTGTTAATCACTAAAGATAAATTTTATAGACTGGTTTTGGCATTCTTTTGTTCATTGTCAATTTAATAAGACGCCTTAAGATCGACAACTTCATTGTACATCCAATATTTAATTTTTAATTTTTGAAACAAACTTTGCATGTCAAACTTTGCATGTCAAATTTGAAACAAACTTTGCATTTTTTAATTTTTGAAACAAACTGCATTTTTTAATTTTTGAAACAAACTTTGCATGTCAAATTTGTTTAATTTGATAAATTTATAATTTATAAATGAATTTGGATCTTTAATATGGAATTATAATTTAACCACCGAACCACAACTACAAATTAATGAAGACTTTTTTAATAAAAACAATCTTTTTGTATTTTTTAGTTAAAAAATACTAACTTAGTTATACACAGTAACAACATTACTTCAATAATGTTAAAGCCCTCAATTATTATACTAATACATCTATTTTAAGTTTTTTTTAAAATTAATTTGAAAAGTATAGAAAACTATCATTTGTTTTTTAAGAAATAAGTCTACACTAATCCAAAAATAAGAAATAGGTTTACACTAATCCAAAATTGTGCTTTGTACACTTTTTTATCTAAAAATTTCATTATTTGGGTACTAAAGTACATCACAATAATACCGTCTTCATTATATTTTACATAGAAATAATATTCAAAACTCAATTTTTACATAGTTAGATAAAATTTCTATAAATAAAAATAATATTAAAAAAATCTAATACAATAACCTACATTTCATCATAGTATACTATATTCAAGCAAATACCTTAAACTTTTGTGATTCTTATTTTTCAATTTTCCATTAACATGTCATGAGAAATGAACATGATCGTGGATAAGAAGCCCTTTTTTGTTTTAGGTTTTAGATATAGATATTTGATGATCATGTTGATGATAATTACTATTGGAACAACAAAGTTAATTTAATTACTTTGATTTGTCATGTTGTTTTATGATGAAATAACCCAAAAATAAAACTTGAGTTCCCTTCATTTTTTTATGGATTATTAAGTAATGGAATTGGATTTTATTATAAATGTTTTGAACATTAGATTTATTATTTTTATAGATTGGACAAAGTATATTAAGCAGCTCAAATATCTTGATGTGTAATTTTTTTATTAATGTGAAAAGAATTACACCTCATGAAATGAGATCCCTCTTGGTATGGAGTTGGGTTAATTAGTTATGGAGTTATGTTTTAAAAATTAGGTGTATCATATTTGTAGGCTGAGCATTCTAAGACAATTTCTTTTCATCCTCTACTTTATTGGCCTCACATATTTTATAGATAGTTCCATATACTTTTTAAATTAAAAGATTAACATAATTTAGGGCTTTAACATAATTGAAATATTGTTGTTAGTATATAGAGCTCAATTTGTAGTAGTGTTGTACATACTTTTATTTTTAATGTGTTAAAGGAAATAATATGCTATAGGAGAACTGATAGACACTGTATTTTGTTATTTAGATATCACAGTAAAATATTAAAAAACAAAAAATATCTTGAGATTGCAGAGAGATTTTGAGGTGGGTCTTAATATAATGCTCTTACCATGACATCTATGTTTTTGTCTTTGGTGGAGATTGTGTAAGGTTGTGACTTTTCATGCCTATCATAAGAGTGTAGAGATCCATTTAAATGGTCACAATACCATTTTCAAAATCACACGAGGAGAGACCGATCATGGAGCTAGTCAGCACAGTTTCTCCCAAGATCCTGTAGAATCTCATATCGAAAGTAGTGCATGGGGTAATGAAATGTTAAGTTTTCTATGTTTTCATATCTTAAGTCTTGACTTGATTAGAATTCAATACATTCTCATAATAACATCATAAAGAGGATCACTAAAAGAAACCCAATCACAAGGTACACAAGAATTTACCTTGGGAAACCCTAACGGGAAAAGACCAGCAAAACTTCATGAATATAGATTACCAGTATGCAATGACCAAATAACAAAGTATCATCAAGTGAGAGACCAAACCCCAAGAATAAAAGATAATACACCAAATACATTGGTCCTGATCATCTACTGGAGCATCATCATATGTAGTATGGAGTTGGATCATCATCTAAAGTGTGGAATTGGGGCATCATCATCTGCAGTATGGAACATCATCATCTACATACAAACTGCTACATCACTAGCATCGATAACACAAGGCTGGCTCATCAGCATAAGGATGGAATAACAACAACAACGATAGCATGAGGATGGATCATCAACATAAGGCTGGAATAAAACCAACAAGGATGACACAAGGCTCTCTCATTAGTATAAAGATGAAAAAACAAGAACAACATGTGACATCATCATCAATAGCTCAAGGCCAGAGTAACATCATCTATGGAAGGTATAACAACAACCAACATGATCCTTTTAGAATTAGGGGATGAAGAATGACACATCTATGGTACTAATTAAGACAATCCCTCCTTTCAAAATTATGGGATCAAGTCCACTAAATAAATTCTAGAGGATCCTTCCTGTAACGTTCCCAACCCTTCGACCGGCGAAGAGGGCGCTACCTATATACTATCTATCCAAGAATCTAGCCCCATAACACGTAAAATAAATTCCTTGAACTCAAGATACACAGATGCATAAAAAATTAACATTCAGCGGAAGAAAATTACGTTTAGTTCAAGCATTCAACACATTTTACATGTTCATCATAATTCACATAAACAAAACAATTGCATGGGTGATTACACAAGAATACTTATCTTTGAATGAAGCTCCCCGCAACCAGCTATGTCGCTGCAATGTTCCACCCAACCATAGGCCATTGTGCTCCTTAATCTCTCAGCAACACTGCCACCCCCTAGCTGGGCATGATTCCCATAAGGAATAAGGAAACTAAGTAGGCTCACACATAGCCAAAGATATGTCAAAACTTAGTCAAACCAACACGGTTGGGTTTATCAGACCAAGAGTACACAACAACACATAAACAAGCTAACAAGTTGGGTTTATCAGGTTATCAGGAGATGGAAGCATTGTCTGCTAAGCTAGTGGATCATTCAAGAGCTAAGGATGCCTACACCAGAACTAGATTGACTCCTAAGACACCCACACACACACAACACAAGGAATCATTCCCTTCTCCGCTGCAGAGTCCCTCAGGCCATGAATTCCCTTCCAGTGCTATTCAGGGGGGTGTAGAGAAGAGAGACATCCCTCTAGATCTGTCTATGAGGCTCTTACAAAACACTAGGTTTGTCAAGCAGACTCCTTTCCACTCCCACACAGTCCAAAGACCATTGTATACACAACAATATACACCATTTCTGGGTAGAGGAAAACAATTCAGCCACAAAAATAATTGCCAAGGAGGGTAAGAAGAACCCACTAACAGCAAATCGTATCACATGGACATTTTTGGCCCTAACGTGGCCAAAAACGAAATCAACAATAACACCCAAGAGGATGTGGTCTCTCCTCTAAATCGTTGGGAAACACAAAAACGATTTTCAGCTTGGCAAACGTTGGGGAAAAGCAACAGAAATCATTGGGGAAGAACCCAACCAAAAGAACATCACAAAAATGAAATTATCAAACTCCAAAAAATGAAGAACAAATGTCCACGTGAGGAAGAAATACACAGCAAATTCAAAATCATGGATTTCACACTTCAGGAAACTCCTACCGCTTGAGAGAACCCCAACGTGGGTGATTGATGAAGATGAAAATGCCCAAGAGCCCAAATCGTGAAGGAAGAACACACAGCCAGCAAAATCATGGAGGTAAAACAACTCCTAAGATTCCCTGCGTGAGGTAAAAATGAAGAACGTGGATGTATGGCCAAATGGGCATGCATTTTGGGTGTTTACTTGCCCCAAAAGTCAAAATTGATTTTCCCCAAAAATGGGTTTTCCCCAAATTCGAATTTCCTGCCCATACTCCTCCCATCCCCATGTAATAACTACTTCAACCAATTTCTGGTAGAATTAAATGATTGGGTGAATGAGACAAGAAAGGTAGTTGACTGTTTCATGGGTTCTCCCTTTGAAATTTGGCTTTTACCCATTGGCCCAAAGGTTTAAATAATTTCCTCCCTATTCCTTAGGAAAATCATGCCCCCATCTCTTTTAATGTTGCATAGACATAGCTAGTGGTGGATATTTTAATTAAAATGCATATTTACATGATGCCAGAATTATAATGTGCCAGATAACACGATATACCATCGGCAATGATTTTAATAATCAAAACATAAAACATTAAATCGATGGTGGGGCTTTTGCCTTTAGCTTCTCACCATGATTAATTACAATATATACATCATATACATTTTTAATGCAAATAGGGTCAAAATCGGGGTGTTGCACTTCCTTTCAAAATTAAAGGATCAAGTCCACTACTAACATTGTGGATGATCATTCCTTTCGGAATTATGGGATCAAGGCCACTACTAACATTCTAGACGATCCTTTCTTTCGGAATTATGGGATCAAGTCCATTCTCATCAGGATTTAAGATGATCCTTCCTTTTGGAATTATCGGGTCAAGTCTAAGGATGATTAGTCCTTGCACATCAACATTTAAGACGATCCTTCATTTTAGAATTATGAGATCCAGTCTAAGGATGATTAGTACTTCCACATCAACATTGAAGACGATCTTTCCATTCGGAATTACAAGATCAATTCTAAGAATGATTAGTCCTTCCACATCAACATTGACGATCCTTCCTTTCGAAATTATGGGATCAAGTCTAAGGATGGTTAGTCCTAAGTTCAACATCTTGGGAGATCCTTCCTTTTAGAATCAAGGGATCTAGTCCAACAAGATCATATTTTAAGATGATCCTTCCTTTCAGAATTACGGGATCAGGTCTAAGGATGATAAATCCCAAATTCATCATTTTGGATGATTATTCCTTTCTGAATTACGGGATCCAGTCCAACAAGGTCAACTTTTAAGACGATCCTTCCTTTCAGAATTACGGGATCAAGTCTAAGGATGATCAATTCCAACACCAACAAGATCAAAATTTAATACAATCCTTCCTTTCAGAATTACGTGATCGCGTCTAAGGATGATCAATCTTAACATCAACAAGATCAACATTTAAGATGATCCTTCCTTTCGAAATTATGGGATCAATTCTAAGGTTGATCAATCCCAACTGAGCTTCATTGTAACATACCTCAAATTTCAAACATAAAAAAATTCTATAACCATATATCTTCAGACATATTAATAAAATACCTAACTTTTTTTAGGCATTCACAAACAAAAACTCAAAATCTAAGTTACTAATCTTCTGCAAGAACCATTCCACAATTCCAATTCTATGTTCCACATTCCGCATGCGGACTTTGGGAATTGAAAACTCCTTGAAACGACCACCTTGTCCTTTGAATTTCCGCCCTCTAACCTCCACCTTTTTGCCTTCTGCTATGGACTTCGGAACTTGGAAACTCAACATACGACAAAATCATTTAATGACTTATCTCCCTCCACCTTCCGCTGTGGAACTCGGGAATCATAAACTCAACATTCGATAGAATAATTTAATGAATTTTCGCCTTCCACCTTCCTCCTTTCAACCTTCCGCTGCAGAACTCGGGAATCGAAAACTCAACTTTTGACGAATCATTCAGCCACTTTCTACCTTCCGCCTTCCTCCCTTCTGCCTTCTGTAGCATAACTCGGGAATCGGAAACATATCTTTTAATGAAATTATTCAACCACATTCCACCTTCCACCTTTTTCCTTCCAAATTCCGTGGTGGATCTCAGAAATTGGAAAGACAATGTTTTTCCTTAACGTTTTTCCCATTTTTTGCCTCCTGCCTTCCGTAGGCGGATTCCAGGGTGCAGAAAAAACACTTTTACCCTAGAATTTTTGGCTCTTTTTTGCTTTCGTAGGAGGATTCCAGGGAGTGGAACATAACCTTCTACCTTGTCGTTTTCCTATTTTCCACCTTCCTCCTTCCATGGGAGGATCCTGGAGTGCGGAAAACCCATATTACTTTATATTTTCCTTTTCATCTTCCGCCTTCTGCCTTCTGCATTCCGCTTGGCGGATTCCGGGGTGCGGAAGACCACTTTGGCCTTTTTATTTTCTGTTTCTCTTTCTGCCTTCCGCTATCCACATGCGGACTTCGTGGTGTGGAAACACCACACTATACCTTATTATTTTATGTTTCTCTTTCCGCCTTTCGTAGGAGGACTTTAGGGTGCAGAAACACTTAAGATAGTTGCATGGTTAATTATGGATTCATACCGTGAAATTGAGTTGTTTCCCTGTGTAATTAGATTTCAATCGTAACATCGAAATAATATAGATCTAAACCATAAACCAACATTATTAGTTCAATCGACATTCCAGGTTCGAATGCAGAAACAAAGGAAGATTTACATAATTGATACATACATGAAATACACAGTAGAATATTCGATCAGTTACACCAATAGAGGATTTAATTCGTTAGATATAGACTCATAAATTCTAATTATTCTTGTATTGATTCTAAAATCATTAACATATTAACAATAGTCAGAACTAAGTAATTCTACTCATAACAAAATATTAATTTCTACAGTAATAACATTACTGACAATCCTTAATGCCGGTATGGATGCCTAATATTGGATGTGTTAAGAGAAATCTAACCTTGTATAGATCTAGTATAATATACAAAACATGAATAATGGTTCTACAAAAATGCATGCATAATACTACTTGGAAGTATAAATTGCAATTCAAATTTTACATATACACCCTACTGTAGCTAGAATCATAAGAAAAACAGAGGTGGAACCTGGCACCAAAGCTGGGAAAACAAAAGTGGAGAAGCTGTTCTTCCCAACCAACTCCCAGAGAATCCAAATTACTTTCTCTAGAACCCCCGAGCATGTTTGTTGAACCACAAGAGAAAAATATCTCAATGCGCCATCTCTTGCATTATACATATGTTAATCCTCGTTCAATGCTAGTCTTCTGCTGCTCATGGACATACTATTAAATAGTATTTTTCCTAGGACTTGGTCATTTATGAGCCTCCTTCTCTTTAGCAACTCAACTAGGAGTGCAAACATGATTTTTGGGGATGATGCCTCCTGCATCTCGAGTTCTCACTCGGTGGTCTCTGCCACTTGTCATTTCCCTCTTATGGTTTAGCGAACACTCTTTCAACAGCTATTTCCACTTTTGTTCTCCTTCAACATATTTTATCAATAAGGAATGTTTTATTACAGAATGTTCTATTCTTGACTTTCCTGTCAAAGAATAACAAAATAATAATCAAATTATTTTCCAGGAGAATTAATAATTATTAATTTAGGGGGTATTACATACACCTCCCCTTAAAATATAACACCGTCCTCAGTGTTATAATTTTTTCTTTTATTCATCCATGTCAACCTCTTGGAATAAGTCTGTATATGCCTCATGCATATTACTTTCCATCTCCCAAGTAGCTTCTTCCGAACTAAGGTGCTTCCATTGCACCTTTACATGTCCGATGATACGGTTCTGGATTAAACGTTCTTTCCTGCCAAGAATGCCCTTCAGTCCCACTTGGAACTCTCCCTTTGGTTTCACCTAGATTACATTCCAATCAATCACATGAGAAACATCATGAACATATATATATCTTTTTCAATATAGAAACGTGAAAGACATTATGCAATTTAATATTGGTTGGTAGGGGTAACTGGTATGCAACTGACCCTACTTTAGCTAGAATTTCAAATGGCCCACAATACCTGGGTGCCAATTTCTTATACTTGCCCAATCTCAAGGTAATTTTCTTCGGATTTAGCAAGATCACCCACCTGGAACTCTCTAGGAGTTTTATTTAAGTCGACATAAATTTTCTTCCTGTCTTGGGAAACCTTCAAGTTTTGTTGTACCTGTTTCACGGTTAGTTCCATATCTTCTAATAAATCAGTTCCTAACATTAATCTATCAATAGGGCTGCTCCATGAGATTGGAGTGTGACATTTATGCCCATATAAAATTTCAAAATGACTCATATTGGCAGAGGCCCGGTAGGCATTATTGTATGCAAACTCTGCTAGATGTAGACAATATTCCCACTTAGTGGGTCTTTCCATGACATACATCCTCAACATATCCTCAATGACTTTGGTTTGTTTATTTTGTTTGTCAATATGTTTAAGGGTGGTAGTTAGTGCGGAAGTTTATCTTGGTTTCCAACCCTGCAAACAATGATTTCCAAAATTTTGATGTAAACTCGACATCCCAATCAGGAATTACCATTTTTGGTACTCCATGAAGTTGAAGTATTTCCTTCAGGAATATTTCTGCAATATTGACAGCCTTGTAAGCCAATTTCATAGGTATAAAATGAACATACTTGCTTAATTTATCACTACAACCATAATTGAATCATGTTGTTTTTTAGTCAATGGAAAACCTGTTATAAAATCCAAAGATATTACCTCCCATTTCCATTCAAGAATTGGTAAGGGTTGTAACAAACCTGTTGGATGTTGATGTTCTCCCTTCACCTATTGAGCCAAAACCCTGAAATGAGAAACATTGGGCTTGTGACCACTCTAAGCCTCAAATTGAGTTTTTCCTTTCAATTTTTTTGTAAAGAGATTTTTTCTGAACATATGCAACACAATTGATAACTTCATCCCATAAATTAGGTGACAAATCCTTTGCCACCATCATGCATGTTTCCATCTCTTTTAGAGCTATGTTCTTGCGCTCTGCAACACCATTTTGTTATGGTGTGGAGGGCACATAATGCTACATATGAATGCCATTATCATGACATAGCTGTTGTAAGTTATTGTTGAAATAATCCTTTTCATTTTCACTCCTAAGAAACTTGATTTTATTCCCACACTTGTTCTCAACTAAAGCCTTGAACAATTTGAAATTCTCAAAAACTTCAAATTTTTGTTTGAGAAAATACACCCAACAATACCTTGAGAAATCATCTATAAAAGTCAACACATAACTTGAGTTCCCATATGAGGGTGTGGGAAGAGTCCCTATCATATTTGAATGAATCAAATAAATTACTTGGACAACCCTCCTATCCTTCCCTTTGTCATATTTGCACTCAACATGTTTTCCCACTATGCACCCTTTACATGTGCCTTTGGAAAATGTCACGTCCCCATCCCTTGGACCGGTGAAAAGGACGCGACGAACAACACAAGCAACCAGGAAAACAACCCCATGAACATAAACAGGAAAAATGCTGATATTAAAAACTTAAACAACATGCATAACAGGATGCATAACCCATCATAAAAGATGCATAAACATACCAGAGTACATAATCACTCGACAATTCAGCGGAAGCAACACACATTCCAACATTTAACATGTTCATCATAGTTCATTTGACATCAATATAATTGCAGAGATGGGATATTTAGCAGCACTTATCTTTTGATGAAGAACTCACCCCGCAACCAGCTACGTCGCTGCAACGTTCCACCCAACCATAGGCCAGCTTGCTCATCAATCTCTCAGCAATGCTGCCACCCCTGAGCTGGGCATGATTCCTCCAAGGATAAGGGTCAATGTAGGCTTACACATAACCAAGGGGATACAATTATCCAAACCAACACCGCTGGGCTTACCAGGTCTTCAACAATCGGCCAAGCCAGCACAGTCCAAAGGACAACCACTACATACCAGTAGCAAAACAACCCTTCACAGCCTTGTGAAGAAGCAAAGACGACCAGGGATAATCCCAAGCAAACGATGAGCACAGCTCAAGCCCACAAGGCAACACAGAGTTGTTCTTGGCCCTACCGTGGCAAAGCAACTCAGCTGCAACCCAAACCAGGGTCCTTCAGCAGACACAAACACACAATGAATGATAGCAGTAATCCACAGTCTAAAACAGAGGAAACTCAACTGACGGATTGGAATCCACAGTGGCCCAAACAAGTTTGAGCACCACAGTCAATAAAACGCGAGGAAGACAACAGTCCCACAACGTAACCAGTGAGCACGGCTCACGACATGGGAAACGACCCCAACCAGTCTATGTGTGAGAGCACTTCAACCAAACTGCAACACACAGAGGGAAACATATACACGGACCACAAATCAATAAGGGAACTTACACACAGTCCCTAAGCGCGAGATGGCTCCTGCATCGAAAATCCCAAGCGACAACCATGATTTCTCTTGCTCCCTGCGTGAGCAAAACCAACGCAGAGTCCCTGCGCGTGAAGAGAAACAGCAATGGTTCTGCACGTGAGGAATGCACCAGATCCTCATGTGTGAGCATGAACAGACCACGACTCTGCGCATGAGCGGGAACCAGACCATGAAGAAGATGGCGGTGGAGGTGGAGATCGGGCGCGCGTGAGGAAGAACAGAAGCGGTGGGAATATTGGAGACCAGGTGTGAGAGAAACAATGGTTCTCCGCTGGGCATGCGTACCGTCTGAATTGACAGCAGCCTGCCAAAATCCATGCCTCCCCATGCCCACGTTTCCTCATGCAATAACTGCCCCCAACTAACAAAATCAAGACATTGAAGAGGTTGACAAGGGAAGATGGCATAGACATAGCAAGGTGGAAACACATGGGTTTTCCCCCCATAGATCAAGGTTTGACATCCCCCACCCCCTTATCCTTTGGAACCATGCCCTTTTCATCCAACGTTGCATTTCCGTAGCTGGTTGTGTTTTTAGTTTTAATTGATGTGTGTATTTACATGATGCCGAATTATAATGTGCCAAATGGCACGATAACCATCGGCAACTATCCCCATTGCCGAAACACACACACGACCAAATCGATGGTGGGGATTTTGCCTTGAGCTCCTCACCACGATTAATGGCAATCTATACATCATGCAAATGGGGTCAAAACCGGGGACATTACATTCCCCTCCCCCTTGGAATAACACCGTCCTTGGTGTTCCATTACATATATACAATACATATACCATTGCACATCAAAATTTCAAAATTGCAGATCTGTCCCACGTCCAATCATTTACTTTGAACGTTCAAGACCAAGCCCCTTGGCTTCCATGGACTTCTCCTGCTGGTTCTCAGCTTCCAGCTGATCCCTAAGTCTAGGAAATTTGTGGCTATAGCCTTCATCATGTTCCCTCATTGGGCAGTCCCGACGTAAATGATGTCCTTTGCATCTCCAGCATCTCACTGGATGCTTCATCTTTACCCGCTCAATTTCCTTTGAGTCTTCATGCCTAGACCGTTTCTTATCGGGTCGCTTGGACAATTGTCCCATTGCTGATCCACCTTCCTTTCCTTTGCCGATTGCTCCCAGAAGGCTTTTGACCTCCCTTTGCAAACCAATAGAGTCTTGCAAAATCTGGTGGTTCATTTCACTCTGCCTTCTCTGTATCTTGAGAAACTCCCCAAGATTTTCTTGGGTCTTGGCAATCATTTGAAGGATACTTCCAGCTAAGTCCAACAACTTTTGATCTGCTACCATGATCAATGTGCACCACCTGGTTTCACTTTTCTCACTTGTGAAATGCACCATTGAAATCCTATCAGACCAAGCATAACATAGACATTAAAATCAGTCAGTTAATTATCCAATTGGCATGACAGTCCAAGCCCCATCAAGGAGACTTTCATATTTTTCATGCCTTCCCAACAGGCACATGAGCTCATTCATGTCCATTCCTGGGCAGGGAATTAACCATTCCAGCATTCACAAATTTACTTAAGAAAATACACACATTTCATTCTTAATCATACATGCATTCAACAATCTTTTGTTTTCACAATGCATAAATACATACACACACACACACACACACACACACACACACATATATATAATCAAAAGGCAAGAGAGAGCAATAAGAGTTTTTCCCCTCTTTATTTTGTTCCATCCTGGAACCCACACCACTGCTGTGGCTTTTCATGCTCTCAGCCTCTTTCACTTCACCATGAATGCTGTACCAATCCTTCTTGGTCATGACACTTAGTGTCTTCAGTCTATTCCAGACCTCTAAACCATGGAGTCTCTCCACATGGTTAGTCTCGGCTGCTAGGACTCCCCTGTCTTACTAGCACTTTTTTCATTACTGCTCATTCCGAGCTTTCCAGGACAGTCACATGTCCATATACACCCCTAGGATGCTCTCATGGTCCTCGCTCCCAGTGATACCTATATCCAAACATTGAATAAATTCACATGTTTAGTTTATTCACATCAGTTTTATCTCTAGAACAAGAGCTCAAACATCATAACCAAATCATATACACATGTATTTTAATAAGCAAAATAATCCAATACTTATCTGTATTGTGCCTTTCCTCGTTCGTCCACAGGATCCTGCTTCGCTTTGCAAGCCTTGGGATCGCCTATGGACTTAGATGTTAGGTCAGCACACAGGCTTCTCCTCAACATCAAATAATTAATGTCCAGCCAGTACATCCTCATGTCGACTGGGCTTGGAACTTTATCATGACCATTTCTAGGTCTAGGATCTACTATGGATCCCCAGGCATATAACAGCCCTACATACACTTATACCAACATACACTTATATCAACAATAACCCTTACTCCGCAACCCCTCACAACAACCATTTACCTTTTATCTTTTACCTGTCAACACAAGCAACACAAGCAATGCAAGCAAACTCATCAGCGTTATTGCTCAAAAATTGTAATCACATTTCTCATCATTCACTATCAAGTATTGAGACACTAGGAGTGCGCCCACTCCCTAGGGTGTAATCAATATTGAAAACCCTTTCATGACTCAACATCGGAAAAGTGTGCACCCATTCCCGGTGTGTGCCATGCAAGCCCTATGCATACTCAAGCAATTGGTCATAATGGATATTAAATCAAAACATGTTCTACATATGGAATTTAATAATTAAACATGCATATTCTTGGCAAGGGTCACAGAACACTTATCCATTTGCCGTCGCAATATGCCTTTGTTAAGGAGGAATGGAGGCTCCTTTCCTGAGTTAACAGTCCCTCAGTTAGCCACCCCAACCTCCTTTTTATATTTCACATTCACACATGTCTTACCGACATAACCCATACCATCTCACTCATGTTATTTACCAAACATGCAGTGCAGATGAGACATTTCAAAATGTCTAATGGTGTTTCACCTAAAACCCATTTTCCAAGGGAAAACCTTCCCATGAAGTTTGGCTCTTGCAGGTCATCACACATGATCTTCCTGCGGTGTGTATCCCTGACACATTCATCAAATAGCCAAACAGTCAATCATTACCTGATAATACAATCCAATTGATCGTTCCATAACCAAGAAATGACATTGGTAATCAAATTCAATAAGAATTTGCAATTCTATCTACTGCAGAAATTGACTTGTTTAATTGTGGGTTTCTTGTAAGCAGCACTACTATGCCCATTATAACTTTATGCTTATTATCATAACATGATTACCCACTTACCATGTGTCCCTCCTGACATAATCTTATACAAGCCAACAATGATTAGTAGTCATCAGCAATTCCTTTAAATTCGAAGTTCACAATTCAAATTTAACAATCCATTATGCATACCAACTATGTTCACAACCATGAGACTATCCTCATAAATTTTGGCTCTTTCACATGGTAGATTCTGGCATTGGTCAGGGTCTTACCTCTCACTGCCATGCTCAAAATAATATACCCGAAACATGAGTTTCAATCAACCAAACACAATCTTATGCAAGCCAACAGTGGCTAGTGGTTGTCAGCAATTTCTCAAATACGAAATTCACAATTCAAATTTTAACAACCTATTATGCATATCGTATGGTAGATTCTGGCATTTCTCAGGATCTTACCTCTCACTGCCATGCTCGAAATAATCTACCTGAAACATGAGCTTCAATCATCCAAACACAAGCTTATGCAAGCCAGTAGTGACTAATAGTTGTCAGCAATTTCTTAAATTTGAAATTCACAATTCAAATTTAATAAGCTCTTTCACATGGTAGATTCTGGCATTGGTCAGGGTCTTACCTCACATTGCCATGCCTGAAATAATCTACCTGAAACATAAGCTTCAACATCCAAACACAAGCTTACGCAAGCCAATAGTGACTAGTAGTTGTCAGCAATTTCTTAAATTTGAAATTCACAATTCCAATTTAATAAGCTCTTTCACATGGTAGATTCTGGCATTGGTCAGGGTCTTACCTCTCACTGCCATGCCCGAAATAATCTACCTAAAACATGAGCTTCAATCAACCAAACACTTGGTAAGTCTGGATGCATATAACCTTTTCATTGCTACAACCATCACTGAAGCATTTTCAAAATTTATAAAAAAAAAATCAAATACTTCTAACTGTTAGTCACATCAGTGTTTATCAAAGCTCATTTACTTCATGCAATCATTATCATACTAACATTGCAAGGTATAGTCATATCATTCATGCAATTAAATGAAATGTTCATATACTCCTTACTTCACAAGCATATCACTTATACCACCTTGCTCTTCCACAGAGCATTTCTGGTGGCCTACTGATCGTGACTATCCTGCATTCATAACAACCTCTGAAATGATTCCTAAATTATCATCAATTCACCATTTCAGTCATTAGTTAGTCCGCATATCACATGCATTCATCTCAATGCATTCATGCAATACATCACAACATTGCACCTACACTTATGCAATCAGTCATTCACACCCTTCATAGGCATACATCCATTACATAACTACAAGGTTCATAAAATCTTTCCAATGCCTATCCATTCATGCTATCTTGCATTCAATATACCATGCATGGCCTAACCATGACTAATTCATATAGGATGCATTACTATAATCAATATCATGACACTTTTCTATGTTCCAACATCCACATGGTATGAGGTCTCTTACCTGTACCAATCCATGGAATTTATCATAAGCAAACTCTTACCTGCCTGGGTCGTACTTACACCCTTGATATGACCAATTTGGTTGGTCCTTTGCAGGAGATTTCAGCGTTTGCTCACCAACTTTTATCCTGGACTTGTTGCTTTATCCCTTTCTCTAGAGAGTTGCTGGTCACCATTGTCAGCATCAGCAACACATTCATCCGGGTCCATGTCATTGTTGGTTTTCCCACTAATGCCGACATCAAGCAATGATTATCATTAGTGGTTCATTATAAACATAAAATCTTTAATATCCTATGTATACGATACATATCCTCATGCATTTCAAGCATAAACTTAGGAAATGTAACACATTCAACAGGACAGGGTTTTAAGGAAAACTTCCCTTTTCAAGTCTTTCATCCTGGCATGGAACTCCTTTTTCACACAGCAGCTGGTTGACTTCATAGTCCTTGCTACTTATGGCATGCAATTGTCCAGATTTGTCCATTTGATAATAGTGGCCATAATTAGCACTTTGCTGCTCCATGCTCAGATTCTGGTCACTTATTCTTGTTCCCTATCGGATAAGCTTTCCAACGCCTGTCCACATGCTTCATTCCGACCCCGGATGTGAAAACCACACCACTTCTAAGAATGAAGACTTTCACCAAGTCTCAGGCAAAACACACAACTGTATTTTGGTCCATAATGCTAACTTCAGCCACCTCATTTCCGATGCACCATTCATCTTTTATGAATTTTGGGTTTAACTAATTTTCCCAAAACATAGGATTTTCTTTTCACATGAATGACTGTCTCAGGGGATAACGGGGGTCAAGGGGGCTTAGATCATTGGTTTTCACGCAATTTGGCGCATTAGATCGCTGCCACTTTCTAAATTTTTCAGCCTTGAAAATCCACTGTAAAACTACTGAAAATTCCTCCAAAAAACAACTGAATTTTCCTTTGTTCAATCGGGTCTCTTCCCCAATTATTCTTCCATAGAATCGGCTCTCGGAACCTTTTTCTCTTCCGTAGAATCGGATCTCGGAACCATTTTATCTTCCGCAACGGCGGCTTTCGGAGTCATTTTGCTTCAGCAACGGCGGCTCTTGGAGTCATTTTGCTTCCGCAACGGGGACTCTCGGAGTCATTTTGCTTCCGCAGTGGTGGCTCTCGAAGTCATTTTTCTTCCGCAACGGCGGCTCTCGGAGTCATTTTGCTTCCGCAATGGCGGCTCTCGGAGTCATTTTGCTTCCGCAACAGCGGCTCTCGGAACACTTTTTCTTCCACAACGGCGACTCTCGGAACACTTTTTCTTCCGATTTTCTCATCGGAAGACTTAACGCTTTGGCTTCCGCAACGGCGGCACGCCAAACAACTATTTCTTCCGATAGCCGATTTGCTCCCAGACTTTGAAAATTTTCAAAATTTCTCCCTTCTTCGCCATTTGATCGGCTCCGTCCCTTCTTTTTGTTGGCGACTTAGTCCTTTCCGCAGCTGCAACGGCGGCCCACCAACTCCATTCATCTTTCGATCGACGGCCCAACCTAATCGGCATCGGAAGCCTAATGGCTTTGGCTTCTGCAATGGTGGGGCACAAACCATTTTTCCTTCCGATTGGCCGCTCTTTTCTCAAAGAAATTTTAACTTCGGGCGTCGGCAGTCTTTTCCCTACGGAAGGCTTTGTGCATTCACTTCCGCAACAGTGGACGCTCAATCACTTCTTCTTCCGACTTCGGGCCTTAGACAAATTTTTAACTTTCTTTCTTTACGTTGGAGGCCTCACCTGTCGGCCATGAAGTTGTTTCTCCATCCGCAACGGCGGTTCACGAACCACTTTCCCTTTCGAAACTGTGGCTTGCGAATTGCTAACTCCTTCCGCCAGTCAATGATTTCTGCCTTAGGAGAATTTCAGCTTCCGGCGTCGGCGGCCTTTCCACATCGGAAGCTTAGTGCCTTTGGCTTCCGCAATGGCGGAAGTTTACTTCGTTAACTCTTCCGATTGGTGAACTAAATTCGAGCCTTAACCTTTTTGACGTGTCGACGATCGGAGGACTTTCCCGTTGGAAGACTTAACGGTTTGGACTTCCGCAACGGCGGACAGGAAACCTCTAACTATTCCGGTACAGCGGAAGCCCACTTCACCAACTCTTCCGCAACAGCGGAAGTCAACTTCGCTGATTGCTCCGATGGGGGACACTTAAACAAAATTTTCAAAATTCCTTTCGTCGGCAATCGGATCCATTGTTGCATTGGCAGTTTAGTCCCTTCAGTAGCCGCAATGGTGGACCGGAAACCGCTAAACCTTCCGCCTGTCCAACACTTAGGCGATTTTATTTGAAGTTTCCAATCTGATTTCTGCTGGGTAGGAAGAGGTTCTGCGTCTGTCACTGCACCTTCTTGGCCCATAGAGGCCCATTGTTTCAACCTTAAGCTCTGATACCACTCTGTCACGTCCCCATCCCTTGGACCGGTGAAAAGGACGCGACGAACACCACAAGCAACCGGGAAAACAGCCCCATGAACATAAACAGGAAAAATGCTGATATTAAAAACTTAAACAACATGCATAACAGGATGCATAACCCATCATAAAAGATGCATAAACATACCAGAGTACATAATCACTCGACAATTCAGCGAAAGCAACACACATTCCAGCATTTAACATGTTCATCATAGTTCATTTGACATCAATATAATTGCAGAGATGGGATAGTCAACAGCACTTATCTTTTGATGAAGAACTCGCCCCGCAACCAACTACGTCGTTGCAATGTTCCACCCAACCATAGGCCAGCTTGCTCATCAATCTCTCAACAATGCTGCCACCCCTGAGCTGGGCATGATTCCTCCAAGGATAAGGGTCAATGCAGGCTTACACATGATAACCAAGGGGATACAACCAACCAAACCAACACCGCTGGGCTTACTATGCCTTCAACAATCAGCCAAGCCAGCATAGTCCAAAGGACAACCACTGCATACCAGCAGCAAAACAACCCTACGCAGCCCTGTGAAGAAGCAAAGACGACCAGGGATAATCCCAAGCAAACGATGAGCATATCTCAAGCCCACAAGGAAACATAGAGTTTTTCTTAGCCCTACCGTGGCCAAAACAACTTGGCTGCAACCCAAACCAGGGTCCTTCAGCAGACACAAACACACAATGAATGATAGCAGCAATCCACAGTCCAAAACAGAGGAAACTCAACCGACGGATTGGAATCCACAGTGGCCCAAACGAGTTTGAGCACCATAGTCAATAAAAGGTGGGGAAGACAACAGTCCCACAATGTAACCAGTGAGCACGACTCACGACATGGGAAACGACCCCAACCAGTCTATGCAAGAGAGCACTTCAACCAAACCGCAACACACAGAGGGAAACATATACACGGACCACAAATCAGTAAGGGAACTTACACACAGTCCCTAAGCACGAGATGGCTTCTGCACCAAAAATCCCAAGCGACAGCCACGATTTCTCTTGCTCCCTGCGTGAGCAAAACCAACGCAGAGTCCCTGTGCATGAAGAGAAACAACAATGGTTCTCCGCATGAGGAATGCACCAGATCCCCGTGCGTAAGCATGAACAGACCACGACTCTGCGCGTGAGCGGGAACCAGACCATGAAGAAGATGGCGGTGGAGGTGGATATCGGGCGCGCGTGAGGAAGAACATAAGCGGTGGGAAGAGTGGAGACCAAGCGTGAGAGAAACGATGGTTCTCTGCTGGGAATGCGTACCGTCTGAACTGACAGCAGCCTGCCAAAATCCACGCCTCTCCATGCCCACATTTCCTCATGCAATAACTGCCCCCAACTAACAAAATCAAGACATTGAAGAGGTTGACAAGGGAAGATGGCATAGACATAGCAAGGTGGCAACACATGGGTTTTTCCCCTATAGATCAAGGTTTGACATCCCCCACACCCTTATCCTTTGGAACCATGCCCTTTTCATCCAACGTTGCACTGTCGTAGCTGGTTGTGGTTTTAGTTTTAATTGATGTGCGCATTTACATGATGCCGAATTATAATGTGCCAAATGGCACGATAACCATCGGCAACTATCCCCATTGCCGAAACACACACACGACCAAATCGAAGGTGGGGCTTTTGCCTTGAGCTCCTCACCACAATTAATGGAAATATATACATCATGCAAACGGGGTCAAAACCGGGGACATTACATAAAACTTGATGGTAGGAATCGCTTCACCATGCTATCTTTGCTTGGATATTGCAGGTACATGTAATTGATATGGCCATACATCTCATGCAACAAATTTCTTGTCTCATTGGCATGTGACAAGAGTGCATTCCCTTGGGAGTAGGGGAGGAAGTGAGAGAACTTATACATTCTCGAATCATGGTCAACAAAACTCACTGCAACAACTTGGCCTGTAGATATTTCTGATATCTCTACATCATATAGAGTAAATGTTACTCTCTTGGATGTACCTATGTGTATCATTTGATAGATAGAGAGTGGGTTTGATACAATATTAGGTACAAACAACACATTCTTGAAATACCCATCTTCTAGGTTGATCTTGCTAATCCGTTTGGCTTGGAACTTTGAATCATCACCCATGAGAATGGATGGACCACTGTAAGGATGTATGGATGAGAAGGAATCTTGCATGGAAGCCATGTGCATTGAGGCACCTAAATCTATGATGAAGGATGACGAGCCAAAAGACCCAGCAACTAAAGCATGACATCTATCCTTATTCTCTGAGCTTGAACCTTCCTCTTTCTTCCTTGTGCATTCTGGTAGTGGGATGTTGTTCTTCTCTAGGAGTTTCACCATCATATCAATGGTTTTCTTCATGCATGCACTCTCTAGATGCCACCCCTTATGACAATAAGTGTATTTTTTCTTCTCTTTCTTCTTCTTCTCTTTGTCCTTGCTAGGATTCGCACCCCCATCTGAAGATTTGGGCTTGTTCTGCTTCTTTTTCTCTTGCTGCTTCAAATCCTTGTCTTTCTTCTTTCCTTTGGATAGATTCAAAAATCCAATAGAAATGGATTGATCCTTGGTGGATTTGATGGTACCCTTTTACCAACTTGTCTTGCTCCTGAGTCAAAGACTCCACGAAGTTTGTCAGTGAAGGCATTCTCCAATTTCGAGTTGTCAGCTATCCCGAGTGGATTGAGGACACAAACACTGAGTACGCAGGCCTAGCTTCGGAAGGATGGACAAGATTAGTTGCTCGTCCTTCTTTTCAATGCTGCATTTTTCAGCTAAAGCACCAAAATTTGAAATTTGTGAAGAAATCTTGGATCATCTCAAAGTGAGTTGGTCTCAATGAGATCAACTCATTTTTGAGTTGGTGTCCTCTCATATCATCAGTATTTCCAAATAGTGACTCAAAATTGAGCCAGCCTTCATTGGGTGTAGTAATATTGTCTACATGGAAGAGAAGATCCCTCGAGATACTGAGAAAAGGAATCTTGAATGCCCCATCCAATCTGTTGAAGTGCTTCGATTTTTCCACAGTAGAGTTGGGTTTGTTCTCAGTCCCCATGGCGAATTTGTAGAGTCCTTTAGAGCTGAGTTGGATCACCATTTTTTCCTTCCATTCAAAATAGTTGAAGGGAGTGGGAACGCACCAAGGACTAAAATATCATAAATGATGGTGCATGTGTAACCAAAATGATCCAATGTGGGAGAATGGGTGCATTAATGAGTCCAAAACACCAAAAGGACCTTGCTTGACCAACACAACCTAGTTATGGACCATATAACATAAGTATGAAACAAATGCAAATATGGCCTAGGTGTATGACCATGGTAATAAGGTGGTATAATTCTCTAACATGTTGTGTCATTGCATGCCTTTTGACATATCTCTATTCCGTCTCATTCCTCCTCTGTCACGTCCTTTCCTTCTATAGTGGCTTTTCTTCTATTGTGGCTTCTTCTTATCTCACGCCTTTTCTTCTATCGTGGCTTCTCTTCTGTTGTGAATTCTCTTATTCAACTACTTCTTTCCTTAACCCCTTCCTATTTATCTGCCTATGTCGCACCTTGTTCTCCTTCTTTTCCTTCATCTTCTCTTCCTTCCTTCTTTTTGTTGCTACCTCTGTCGCAACTTCTTTCTCTTCTTTTTCACTCTACCTTTTCGTAGGCCCAACAACTGCTACATTGTCATTCCATGCTCTTCTGTTGTATTTCACATGTTATTGCACATTCACTCTCAAATTGAATACATCATACCAACACTTCATCATTTTTCCTCCCATTGCACCCATTATTTCTTGCCTTTGGATTATCTTCCTTGTTCCAAGCTTTCCACACAACACTGTCATCTTCTTTCTTTAGTGCATCCAACAAGCCCAAAAGACACTTAGCCTATGCCAAACATGAAAACTACTAAGTGTTGAATTACTAAAACTTGACTTCCTTGTCGTGTGTTATACCTTCTTCACTTTCTAAATCCCTCATGCCTGTCCAAAATGAAGATTCCTAAGGTTGTTTTCTATTTATTTTGGGTGCACGAGCTGGTTTTGTTACTACTCTCAAAACTTCCCTCTACGTGTTCCTTTGATAACACTTTTCGAGTCTACTAAAATCCCACAAAATTCTAAACAACTCTTCCCAATGCACTGTTGATTGTAATGTGTGTTGCCCCTTCACTATATGTGATAGTTGGAGATGCTCACATCAACCTGTATGCTTCACTTGTCTGTCACACAAGAAAAGTATTCTGGTCACACCTTTACCATTGAATATTTTATTAAATGCGCATTCTCTATCAATGCATGCTTATACTGATGGGTCTTACCAGTTCCCTGATTCCATTAGTTGTCTATTTTTCCCAACTCTATATTGATGCACTCTTGATGGAACTCTCAATAGTAAACCCAACATGATACCAATGCCACTCCTAACAGTCTACCCAATATCCCCCCCCAAGGAACTCTCAATGCCACTCTCAGTAGTCCACCATAGATTCTTCTTGGTGTGCTTCCAATGCCACTCCCGACAAACTACCTGATTCCCATGCCCTGCTACCACGCTTAACTAGAACTTGTGCTTCGGGCATTTTCCTTGCTACCTATCAACTTGTCCAAGAGCTCGTGCCCTTACTTCTAAGGTCTTCCAACCGTAACAAGGAGAGCCCACACATGTGATACAACCTGCCAATGGTTATTTTTCTCTTGATGGGTGTGACCTCCCTGGTGTTCGATCTATCGATAGATTTTTCTCTACCGATAGATTTCTCTCTACCAAAGGGTGTTCCTTGTCCAATCCTTATAACACACCCTTTTTCTGACAAAACTGTCACTGCTGACGTGCACCTCACGTAACCCGATGGATGCACACTTCTACTATCACACAATTTTTTCGATGCATTGGTTTAAATAGACTAATTGGAGACTTCTTCTGACAATCTAATTGAATCCTACATTGCTCTTGATTATGTTGATGGTCGCTCTTGATTCTTTCAATAGTTGTTGCACTACTTCCATTTCCGATTCTACCCTTAGAATCAACTATCAACTTAGGTTTTGTGGAATCACTCTTGAAGTCTCCATTTTGATCTAATAACAACTTCCACAACTAGGATAGTTCTAAATGGCTCTCACCAAGACTTCAACTTCTGGTTGTTTCTTGCTTTGATACACACTATCACTTCTAGGATAGTTGTGAAGAACTCCTAAAACTATTCATGTAGTAAAACCTTGCTCTGATACCAACTGTCACAATCCTATAGAACACCCAATTGTTTTGCATTGGTCCCCTATCTATTGTGTGACACCACCAAGTTTTCTTCCCAATGATTTGGTATCCCAATCTTACTCCCTAATGGACTACCCCTCTTCGTTCACAACCCACCCATACCTTCATATATGAATTACAATGTTGTCGACCAACCATGCCCAACAACTAGCCTAACCTACGCTTTGAACTATTATCTTATGTGAGTCATTCGCTTACATGATTATAATTTACATGTTATGTTACTTATCCATTCATGCCAAACACGTCATACACAAGATGTATGGTGCCCAAACTAGGCATTGACAAGTCATTTTATAAAATGTACAAGTATTATACAATGGAGATACAAAGAGATGGGTTCAACATTCCTTGAAGAAACCCTCTTACATTCAACAACTCTATTTGGGAAGGTAGGAAAAGTGTTTTTAGGCTACCAACATATTATGATTGTCGAAAAGCTAGTCTTTCTCCGATGACTTCTCTTTGTCAACTATTCTTCTTTCTCCTGACAACATTTTACCCCAAGTTTCACTTGCTACCAATGCCTTAGCCTTACCATGAAACTCTTTCCAATCTACTTCATTTTTCCTACAAGTCTTCCTCTACAACACTTTCCATCACAACTTGGAGTTGCCAAAACACTATTCCACGAACAAGCTTGTTCCCTTAGCCTTTGCAGTGGAAAGTATGCCTTAGCAAACTCTACCTGGAATAAATTATTGTTAGAATCTATCATCTTTCCTTGTCCTTGTAAAAAATCATTGGATTGATCACCATATATTTGAGGCCTATATCACCTCATTCCTTAGTTTCTGGCACAATCGTCCAATGTAAAGCTCCCCTTGGCCTTGGCTCATGATTTGAAATTCCTTCATTTATTTGTCATTCCCTCCCTTTTATACTTTATGAAATGCACTTTCCACACACGTGGGTCATGTTGTAGAAGCTGTGGGTCAACGTGTTGATGCCCTCATGTTGATGTGCCAATGTCCTTATAAAAACTCTCAATAGCACCAAGTGACGACATGAATCTTTCGCGATTGTCTTACACGTGCATGCACTTTTCCATGGCCTGCCTATGGGGGCCCTCTCGATGGAAAAAGCACCCGATACTTGTTGTAAGGAAAACCAATGGTGTCCACATGTGTTAGGCAGGTGTACAACCATTTTTATCCTTTTGGGGTGTCATACTACCATGCCCCAACAAGTAGAGCCATTGGCATTCATGCCCCGTGATTGTTTCCCATGTTGATGTTGAATTATTTGTCGAAGCTTTCCATCTCTACCATATTTCTTGTCAAATATCCACATGGTGAAATCCCCCTTCTTGTGCACGTGCACCTTACTCGTCACACTACATGTGTCTTCCTTGTCGATCTTGAATGCGCCCAAGTGCCAATTTTTCCGCAGAGTTGCACTTGGGCATGTTGATTGCCAATGCATCTAGGCTACCAGATGGGTGAACCGATGAAGACTTGTCATGTGCCTTGTTGTAAGAACATTACACATACATGTATCTATTACTAGCCTAAATAAAATTTAATATTACAAATAAATTAGCATAGTGTAGGTCATCCATCAAATAATCTATTCTTCATAGTGATTCGATTCATTTCTTTCTAATCAATATAGAGGGAGTAAGAACCATTTTTTCCCTCAATAAGACAATACAATTGGAACAATATAAGACCACTTACTAATATTTCTAAAAATTCCTCTCAATCCTTTAAATCTTAGACTTTTGAAAGTGGTCATATTTATAGAAGTGTACCATAACTAAAAAAGTAAATGGGATTTATGTCAATAACAAACTGCATCCCTCTATCCGGTGCATGTCTCGAAAGAATATCTACAAAGAGAACATTATACTTTTGAAGTAAGGAAATTATTTTTGGAGCATAATTTTACTGAGGAGTTTCCTTCAAAACAATACAAGCATGCCATGGAGCCAACGTGGTCCTTATTCAAAATTTCACCTTTTTTGGTGCACCGTCATTTTGGATTCTTTTGGGTTCCAATACTTTAAGAGTTACTTCACGACCATCTTAGTGGAAGGAGATATTTTTGTCTTTTGCAATTAGTGGGTTTAGTGGGGAGGTCTTGAAGGAAAGAGGACATGGAATACACAAAGCAAAAAAAAACATAAAATCCTCCAACATCAATGGCGTATACGTCATCCTTGAGGTTATTTTCTTCGGCAACAAGTTATGCCTTGTGCATCACTACTTCATAATGACTAGAAAATAATTAATAAATATTTGTATGAGACCCAAACAAGTAATTATTTGTTATAATTAAAAATGTTTAATGTATTACAATGATTAATCTTAGCAATTTTTTTTTTTAAATATTGTTATGAAACTTTAAGGAATCCAGTCTACCTAAACCAATCCTTGTTACAGTCATTATAAGAAGGGAGATGTTAGGGTTATCAAATTTCCACCAATTATTTGTTATAATTAAATTTTTTTAATGTACTACAATGATCAATCTTAGCAAAAATCTTTTTTTTAAATATTGTTATGAAACTTGAAGGAATCTAGTCTACCTAAACCAGTCCTTGTTACAGTCATTATAAGAAGGGAGATGTTAGGGTTATCAAATTTCCACCATTGTAAAGCATTTGTCTTGTAGACTTTACACATTAACTTTGTATTTAAGAAGAGTATCATGACACACACATATTTAGAGAAGTGCAGGTATTCATTCATAAAACATTAGTGTTATAAAAATTACCCTTAAACTAGGGTTGAGAGCATTTACATTGTGTTTCAGTGGCGAGGGATTAGAGTTTTGGGTACACTGGAAACTACATGCTTTGATTTGTGGCATTTTATTTTTTTTCCTTCTTATCCTATGTATAACCCCTTATATAATATCCAAGATTTATCTATTAATAACTTTAGCATGAGTATGTTCTCTTATAGATATAATATTGTATTTTTCAAAGGAGTTAGGTTTCAACGTTTTTACCTCAATTTAATTTTTTTTCACATATTTGAAATATTTGAATGTAAAACCCCAATTATGATAATATTTTATCCTTGGACTCAAGGACTTGGAACTTCTATTCATGTTATTAAATGGTCAAGTTCTTCCAGGAAAAGTAAACAAGTTTAACATCATAAATATCATCTTAGTTATGGTCTTCTAGATGATTCAATGCATTTACAAATTCACTAAAATACCCTTAAGGGATTTTACAAATGCACCTCTTTGTGGGATAGGTGTTGTATTCTTTGTAGATCCCCAAATAAAGGGGGGGTCAAGTGGGGATAATCATCCCCCTTGGAACACATCCATATTATGTTGTGTGGTTGATTGAATCAGGTGCTTCATTTCATATGAGTCCTCATGGGAAGTGGTTTTGTGAATATGAAAATTACAAGACAGGTGATTTTTTCCTAGGATATGAATCGAAAACCAAAATCATAGGGTGTAGAGGGGTCAAGCCACTCCTCAAATATGGAAAGATTACAAAGCTTCTTGATATTCTGCACATTCTATATTTGGACAAAAACCTAAAATATGTAAGTAAGATGGGTGATGCAAGTGTGTATGTTGTATTTGAAAAGGGTACATGTAAGATGGTTCAAGGAGCAATGACATTGATGTGGGTATTTTAGATTGAAACTATGTACAAGTTGTTTGGAAGCACTTTTAATGATCGGTGTAAAAAGTCTATTATTCATAAGGATAGAAATGAAGAAGACATGACCCCTATTGTCCTTATAAACAAAACAATGCTATGGAATCAAAGACTAGGGCATATTGGAGAGAAGGGCCTTCAAGCATTACATGGTAAAGGTATGGTAGAAGGTATGTTTGATTTCTAATTTGAGTTCAATTTGTGTGAACATTGCATATATGGTAAGAAAATAAGGTAAGATTCCCATATGGTTCTAGAAGAGAAAAAGGAATCATGGAGTTAATACACATAGATGTGTTTGGACCTATTTCTTCCATCACTAGGTAAATATGTGTATTATATTTCATTAATTGATGATTTTTTAAGGAATGCATGGATCTATTTTCCTCGAGAAATCTTAATTTATTGAGAAATTTAAATAGTTTAAAGATGTTGTATAAAACTAGTAAAGAATATAATAAATTGTTAAGGATAGAAAATGGTGGAGAGTTCTATGGAAATGAGTTCAAGGAATTCATGTGAGAATTGTGGAATAATAACAAAAACAACTAGTCCATACTGTAAGTTTTAATCCTATGCAGAGAAGCAAAGCATACATATTCGTTTAAGAAAAACAGATTTTGCATGCCAACATTCACACATAATATAAAAATATTTACCTTGAAACTCTTAACCTATAAAACTAGCAAACCTTGGAGCCACGCCTCCTATTTTCTCATTATAATTATGAATTACTCACAATACAAAATATAGGTATTCCACAACATCCAATACCATAATCCATTAGCTTGGATTAGAAAATAGACCCTAATCCCTTAACCAGGATTAAATTACATATTTTAGAAAATTCCCCAAAATATTTTGTTTTCCCTCCTTTGTCACAAACATTTATGTGCTTTTGGGACATTGAAGGCCCCAACCTTTTTGAGTCACATAAATTACAATGTGTTTTTCTACACTACAATCTATACTTTTGTCTAGTATTAATGCAAAAAAAGACTATCTAACATTCTTACATTGTGTACCTCTTCAAGATACATAGATATAGCAAAATGATTTTTTTTACAACCATGTGGTTTGTAGATGATGTGTACTCTCTATTATTTGGCATGTTTAATGTTTATAAGGACATTGAAAACAAGAAAAGTGATTCATATTTTTAGAGGGATAAATCTTCTTGTATAACCCAATAAATTAATTTCATAGTTGTGATGAATCTTTCCTTGTTCCTATCATCAATGCATGCTATGTGTTTGTTGGCAGGGGTATTGGGTAAGTGAGTTGCGCAGCACCACGAAGGTTGCGCAAGCTCACATGCCATCGTGAAGGACCACAATAGCATGATAGGCGAAAGAATAACCATTTTTGGAATTATTTATGCAATTTTGTACCGATTGACCACATTTTGTGGATATAGATCACTAGTTTGTTAGAAGTTAGTTAGAAGTGGACCTGGGATGTAAAGGCACAAGCCTATATATAGAGCTAGAGTTGCAATAGTAAAGATATCAACTTGGAGAGAGAATTCTGGAGAGGAACTTGTATTTTGGGTATCTTTTTGCATCTACGTCTATTGTGAGTGGGTTTTTGGCTTTGTCTATGTAGATCTATTTTCAGTCTCCTGCTGTGGAGACGTATGGCATGTTGCGAATCTATTTCACAAAAGTAATATGACATGACAGATGTTGCCCTAAAGTGATTTTGTCTCTTATTTTCCTGTTTTTATGGTCTACAATGATAATGATGGATGTTTGCTGGATCTGTTACATGAATGATTGTTACTGCTGTGATGAATAAATTAGTGCAATCCAGTAGCTATCTACTGGTTATAAATATGTGATGAATGATGCCATTTTAATAAAACGATCTTTGGAGTATCTGTTGATTATGAAGTTAAGTCTTTGATGCCATGCCCTCCCTTCTTACTGCCAGAAACTTGGTTCCAGCAGCCTTCCCTTGACATCTCGGGTGAGACTTCATCCGCTCTGCAGATGTTGCCGGGCAGGGTCAAACCTGTTTGGGCTGTTGCTCAGGGAGATCATGCTGGTTGGGCATCGACAGAGAGGGAACCCTTGTCGTTGAGGCTTTGTTGGTGGGTTGTGCCAACAAATGGTTCCGTTGCTGGGACCTTGTTGCAACTGAAGGGAGGATATGTTGTGGCATCCAACAAAACCAGAGATTGAAGATTGGTTTGACCTAAAGCTACGAGAGTTTGCTGAAACAGAGAATCAGAACTCGGAGCTGTAGACAACCAGGTGGCTGAACAGATATATCTACAATGGTCCATATGAATAGTTCTTTTTTGAATTCCCAGTCATACTGTATTAATGGCTAGTGTGGTTCACTTATAAGAAGAATAACCATCAAGGAGGAGAGCCGACATCTTGGACCTTGGACTGATCCAGGAGCTACAAGAAACCAATAACAAAGCATCGCGAGTTATCGAAGTGTGGATGGATAGTATTCTGTAAGGATGCATTATTGAATTTGTAGTCGATACCAATAAGGCATACAACGAAGTAGAAAGAGAGTTCTTCAACGGTCCACGAGGTAGGTTCTTGCTGTCTCTGCAATTATCTATTAAGATGCTTGTCTACGAGAAGGGTTTTCTAAAAATGCACCTCGAGTAGTGGAACTTTGGTGTGCGGGGGCCGTGGACACTGTGACAAAAGGGGGGAGACAAATGGCAAGATAAGGGGTGGATGGGTATGAGTTCTAAGGAATTTGTGAGGGTCGATGAAGAAACAAGTGGTTGTACAAGGGGAGGAGCAAGTTTTCGACAAGAGAAGAGGCATAGGATAGGGGAAGTTCCTGCTGTGATTGAGATGCAATACTGCGAAGAACAACCGCATGGGACAAAGAAACCCTACACCGATGATGAGGACGAACAGGCCCAGGCTACGCCCAGGATAGCGAGTGTCGAAACCCCAAATTTTCCGAAAAATTTAAAATTTTCAAAATACAGATAAATTTCATAAATGCAGTCACTAATTGTTTAATTAGTTATATGTTACTGAATTCATTATCTGCGTTATCCTTTGATTATGTTTATCTTTGTAGAACAGTTTCTTTTCAGTTACTGATTTTTTTTTCTTCTTGCGACCACAAGGTGGAACTGTCATGAAAAACTGGGTTTACTTAGCTTTCGAGCTAACGCAGAAGTTTTCCTTCTCTTACAGATTTACAGGTAAGAGATTCGGGTGCTGCTTATCAAAATTCTAAAGTATTCAATATAAATTCTTCACTCATTATTAAATTCAGTAGAAGAATATACATGCTAGTCAGTCTTCAAATTTTATTGAGGTAAAGCATTAAACTGTTCTTCTTTTCCAGATGTTATGGAGATAGATTTGATTCTACTCGTATTGATGACCGCTGTTTCCCTTCTTGAAGGTTTGATTTGGAATGATTACTGAATACTAAACTCTTTGATGTTTATACTAATTGTCAAATATAAAATGCATTAAATATTTCTTTACAATCATAGCAAGTATGGCAGAATTATAAAATCAAATGATCTAGTTGTTATTTATACAAACCTACTAATTGATGCCATGCTTGCATTGATTACTGCACTGTGTAGAATATTAAAGAGTTTATATACCAATTCCCACTTTCATTACTTCAAAGTTTAAGGGGTCATAACCTTATTGCATACTATAATTAATTAATTTATACTAGTGTTGGACGGTTAAATCCCTCTGTACCATAAACGCTTGGGAAAATAACATCTAGTTGTGGTTAATAAATATCAATAACAATTTCAAGGTTAACCCTTAAACTTTTTAGAGACTTGTCACGCTTATAAGCAAACCCTGCTAGTTCAATACTAAATCATTCCAAGGTAAGAGACTATCATTAGTATGGAGATAACATGGAATGATTAGGTAAATTTCTTTTCATAACATAACCAATAGTCTTACTTTGATTAAGGTTTAAGTTGGCTTAGCGAATAAATGCCAAGTTTATAGAACAAGAAGGGTCTTAGAATAGACCTTCCCCACAACGAGTTATGGTTATCCTTTATTCTAAGTTATAACGCCATTTACTATGATGTGTCCTTTTTTCTTTTTACATGCATAATATACTAAGTTAAGCATTAATTTTACCTTCGCTTAAGTTATAATTACTTGGTTGAATTTGCTTGTGAGTAACATTCTCACTAAGAGGATAAACATTAATGCTCTCTTTTGATAATGTTCTTTACAAGGCTCTATTCTTATTGTGATTATATATGTTAATGGATAACATTACATATCATAGAAAAGTGAAAGGGTTAAGCAAAGGGCCACCCAATGCATACCATGCTAAACCTTCCTTACGTTTTATAAAGCCATTCCTTATAAAGTAGAGAGTCATAATCCCCACACGACCTTGATGATTATTATGATAATTTGTTTAATAATAACAATCCTACGTTTCCCATGCAGCGTAAGTGAAGGTTGGACATTGTGACAAAGGTTGAAGTTGATCTTTCAAATGTCAATGATTGGATTAATAGTGGATGAATAGCTCGATGGGAACTATACACTCCTACCCACTGCCTACAAATATTTAACAGACTAACGTGGCAGCTTCTTGGCCCTACATTTCCCAGTTAAAAGCTTAGGGTTGAACCTTCACTTGTCATTCCTCCCGTTGCCTCCGGGCCCTCTGGCCGCTCTGCTACCATACCCTTACCTGCACCGTTGCTTGCATTCGTTGGCGACAGTCTCCATACTTGTTGAGCTTCTGCATAAGCTCATTCTATACGTTTAATGGAGGGGTGCTGTTAAGAGACTGTTTTGTTGCTTGGCAAAGGGTTATTAAAATTTCTTTAGGGTTTCTTTGTCGTGACTAGTCCATCGTGAAACCTTAGACTGTACAGAGTTTCCCTAACTTCTTGGCCTGGCACTGCGAGTTGTGTTCTTGTATTTAGTGTTGCTGAGCATAGGGCTACACCGTAGAATCGACTTCTTAGCTGGAAGGGTAGTGGCGACCTGAGTGTAATGATTTGTGGTGTTTGCTGCTTCCAATCGTGGTAGGTCGTTACTGTGTAGTAACCTCCATTTTTCTTGCAGCCGATGAAAAGTTGCTTTCCCCTCGCACTGATGGTGGCTTTGCTGTTTGTGGATGGTCGTGCTTCTTTATCGTTTCCAGGTGAGGAAAAAAATATTGTTACCCTTCCTTCTTTTGCAATCTAGTTTTAATATAAATGTTTGATTGAAACAAGTTTTTAACAATAAACATTTCCTATAATAGGTGTCGACTCAACCCTTTGTGCAAACAGAGCAAGACTGGAACCGCTACCTGCTTACGGTAAGCCTGGTATCACCATGGCATCTTCCTCCTTGTTGGTCCCTCATGGGATAATGTGGTTTGGTCGTCGCGGTCTGAATAACCCTGATGCGTTTTGGTTATTCTGGTTATTGTTCCACTGTTTTTATTGGTTGTTAAAACCCTTGCTTAGTGCAGGTTTCTCCGGCTTCGGCCGTGAGTGTACATATTGTCTTGTTTTGGAAAACTGTGTTTGTATAAAAATAAAATGATGAACAGGCTGTAAAAGCATCATACTGTGGATTTTAATTATGGCCATGAAAGAGATACTGAACAGTACTCTACAGCTGTTAACTCTGTTGTATATTTTGGATTAGTAGGGTTTTTACCCTAATTTGATAGTATGAGAATTATTTACAGCTTCTTTACTATTATCGTTAATCTATATTATTCTTCTGTACATTAAGGGGATTTTTAGTTGTGTTTTAAAATAATTGTTAAGCTCAATCAGTTGAGCATTTTGTCACTCGGTGAATAGCTTCTTGGAGATGTAATCAGAGAAGCCACAGTATCGAAACTATGGCTTCTCC